>CAKNWT010260441.1:890-11364 GCA_932066315.1 Andricus coriarius
GCGTTCTATGGGTAAGCCCAAACACAAAATCAAACACTGATCAACTTTATTGACATAAGTTTTAATAATTAAAATTTCGGAATAATTGGAAAAGTTTCAGGATTTTGATGGGATTGCATCCGCGTAATCATTTAATTAAAATAATTTGTCAATTAATTTCAGTTTTTGTTAATTGGGCTGCCCAGTTGGGGCCCAATTGGCGCCCAATTATAAGTTGGGCTAAGTTGGGACGATTTCCACATGGGTTGTTATCGGTGTCGTATCTATCGGTGTCGTATCAAATTTATATTTAGGTGAATTTAATGTTTTAAATTATTCCGACTTCTTAAAATTTTTGTACATACTGCGGACTTGAAAGTTATATAAAGAGTTTATTTGAGGAACATGCTAATTTTCTGGACAAGTTACTATGGATTGAAAAATTAAATTGTGAGATTTTGAATGCGTGGATATATTGCTTAAAAATTATACAAACCGGTTGATTTGAGGGTTATACCATTTTTAAACGTAACCTGATTATATTTTGGGCATAACCCTAATTTAAAATTTCTTATTTAAAGTTAGTCCTTAATAGGATCTTAGAAACCAAAGTAGCATCAAATTCACATGGACTGAAAATTGCAGTATTGAGTGAATTTAAAAGTTAAAAAGATCTAACAGTTGAAGGGCGCACGACATTGACATGTCATTTCGGAGTTATGTTGGTTTCCAAACTTGACAGTTTAGAATTTGTCTTATCAGATTCAGTTCTTGACAAATGATTCTCATTTCGAGCCTATTTCAATCCAAAAATCGACCTTGTTTTATTAGATTGGCGGATCAAACTGAAGTGCAATTGTTTTGTTGCGTGAACTGTTTTAATACCGAATTAAGTTCTAAATCTAATCCTAGTTTTTACAGTGTGGCTCCCAGTAAAACTGCGGTAAATCACACCTATGGCGATGCCTCACGAGCGTTTATATGTATATGTATATATATATATATATATATATATATAGCTGTGTGTGTGTGTGTGAAAAATGTATTAAAATTGTATACATCCTTTTTGAACAATATTATTATTTAATTATTATTATTACATCTTGCTCTAGGACTGACTACTTGGTAAAAGGATGATCTCCATTTTAAAAAAAACTTAATAATCATTTGTGTGACAAGGGCGCAAAAAGAGGGGTTTCTTGACGTGTGTGAATTTTGCCTTTTGAGACGCTGCAACTCCTCTCTTGGATTTCTCTCCGCGACTCACGTCGTTTGATTAAAACTTGGATGAATGTAATATTTTTAGGTCTTTTGAAAAGCTATATAATCCCTCCGTTGGAATTTTTTTCACATATCCAATATCTTAATTTTTTAAAAGCATTTTCGATGTATAAATCATAATCGAGTAATCTGATCAAAAAGTTCAGACTTCTTTTTACGTATTTCGCTTCATTTGGCTCAAAATGGAAAAAATTTTGTTTCATGACATTGTCAATACATAAAAATCTCTTATTTTTATGATTTCGTAGCCGAAACCCTTCTTAAGTATTTTAGGAATTTTTTTCTGCAGGAAGTAAATTTAAAGAAAAAAGTACATTTTCTTCCCAAGAAAATACAGTGTCAATGAAAGGTACTTGTGGTGTAGGAGTCAGTAGGATTCGATATAGGAGAAGAGTGGAGAAGTGGAGAGGGTGTTGCAAGTGGAAGAGGGGTGAGCGAAGAAGAAGGATTTTGGTATGCTGGGCGGTGCTTGGGGTAAAAGGGAGAAAATAGTGAGGAATGGGTATGCGGGTAGAAGGGGAATCATAAGACATGGTAAGAGAGGGGGTGAAGGCTACGAAACTCTTTTTGATGGGCGTTTGCCACCAGCTTCATGACCTGATTTTTTTAATTACCAACCTAGGACCCATAAATTTGTCTCCTTGAATCCATGAATCCATCAAAACCCTTGAATCGGAACAAACAGATATTGCCACATGCTGTTGAAGAAGATAATCTCATCCAAAGAACAATAGAAGTTCTTCACGATGGGTGATCTTCCGAAATTCTGCAACCTCTTAGCTGTCTTCCAAGATCCTGTCTAAAATCGACAAAACCACAGTCCACAGACCGCAACCCTCTTTTGCTTTCTGGTGTCGACGACTTTCGATGACGCTCGACGACCATTTCCATCGAGAATCTCGGTAGCAAACCTAGTTCATGGAGGTGGTAGCAATGCTGATGGTGGTGGAATGGTAACTTGCCTGGTATAGTTAACACTCCCTTCTTTGTTGCATTTTGCTAGAAAGGTGACTATGCCAAGAAGACAGAAGGTATTGAGCACGCCTTACGTACCCAGTCACCTTTCTCTCTTCGTGACTGAAGCATATGTTTTGCGACGTCAATGGCGCTCTCGCGGCTTTGAACGGCGCTCCGTAAGCCTCTCCTCGTGACATTCTCTGTCCTCCTTCGAAACTCGATTAAGTCCCGTGGACCACCTTATCGGGATTACAAAGGAGCAGTGCTTTTAGTGCAATAATCGGTATTTTTAAACATACCCTTTTTTCATCCTCAATCATCCCTTACATCCACATGCTCGGTTCAGTGCCTTCGCGAAGTCAAAACGCATGAATGAGTGCAAGGGGGAAGAAACAAATAATCTCGTGTTGACAAAATAAGGTTTCAGTTTATAAGAATCCAGGAAAGGCAAGATGATTTTACTCAGCAGCGTTTTGGTCGTCCTGGCAGTCATCTCGAGGACAGGTGAGTTACTTATTGTAGGTCCTTAGTAGGCCCTAAATATAGGTCCTGCGTATATTTGATAAAAAATTGGGAAAATTTAGATACGAGAGCTTTTCTGGTATCGATTTTATTCGTTTATTTTTTTGGATATGAAACTTTAGTTAACTGGTATTTTTGTAATTGTTTGTTTTCATTAATGTAATCTATTGGTTCGTATTGCAGATAAGTACTAATTTTTTCTTTATCTCGTGAAATTCGAATTTGAGACATTCCACTGTTTTAAAGCTTTGTTTACCTACTGAATTTCTGAAATGTCTAAATTCATTTAGACCCATGAGTGTAAAAATATCCCCTAATTTAGGTAAATTGGAAAATTTTGGATATGAAAGGTCCCACTGTTTTTTGATTCCTTATTTCCCGTTTTTGAAATTACAAATCTTGAATATTTCCCAATTTGTTATAAAGCGCTGAAAACACAATAACATCGCGAACAAACCTCGAGCTTTTTTATCCTAGCTTCATTAAGTTTCACTGCAGCATTTTAATCCACGTAAAAATAAAATTTATCCACCAACGGATAAGTTTGACATATAAGAATTTCTTTCAATTGTTTTCTACTCACTTGTACAATTTATATAGTTTCTTCTAATCCTAAATATTTTCTAAGTATTCTCCACCGCAACTACGGTTTTTGTCTGATTTTCTTATATATATATATATCTGTAATCTATATTAAGAATGTACTCTAGTCATCTCAAGTCTAAAAATGAGAATGGTTAAAAATGATTTTTAAAACCGAGGAAAATATTCCTATTGCTACTTGTAACTAATTTTGGAAAATAATTGAAGGTGTACTTTGAAAAAAATATTTCAGGTTAAAATTGTTCATTTAACAATAATTATTTAAAATTCTTACTTATATTAATGTTTAAGGCTCATTTTATTCTTCAAAGGATTATCCACAAATCTCTTTGGAACGTTTTTATGCGAATAATTATATTCAGGAACTAAACAATTGAGCCTCTGGATAGTGTAAGGGCATATAAAATTCACATGGCCGTTCCGGTTGGCCCATGTTGTCTTTAAAATCGATTTTGAAAATTAAATTTTTGAAACATATTGCTATGCAGAAAATTTCATGGCCATATGCTTCAAACAGTTAATTTTCAAATTCGATTTTAAAGACAACAAGGGCCAACCGGAACGGCTATGTGAATATTATATGCCCTTACACTATACAGTGGCTCGATTGTTAATTTTATGAACCTGAAATATTTCCTTCTAAAGTTCGCCTTCAGTACTCTTCCAAAATTATTTACAATTAACAATGGGTTTTTTCGATTTTAACAAGCAATTTTAGCAATACTCATTTTTGAACTTGAAATAACTAGTGTGCTTCCTTAGTATTTTTAAATTGCATTTCTCTATATTTTTCTGTCTTAATATCTCTATACTCATTTAGAACAACCGGTACTGAAATATGACTTATTATTGTACGATTGTTTTTTTTTGTACTGTGGAAGCTAATTTTAATAGATTGCTAATAAAACAAATAATAATCCAAATTTTTCAAATTTGTTTCTTTAATACAAAATCTCATGTACTAAGCCTCATGTACCGAACACATACCGTAAGTCCCAATGCGAAAGATCTAAATCGTAAATTCCAGAATCATAGGGCTCAAAAACATGATTTGCAATAATATTAGGCCTAAAATAACCTCCTGAACACTAAGTTCGGAACTGCAGATCCCAAGTTGTAAGGTCTAAAACCGAAAGGTCCAAAAATATATTTGGTTCATCTGATCAATGAAAAATGTGAAACAGTCCCGTGGTTCTCCTGTTTTTTCTTCAATATTTTAATGTTTTGAACCTTTGAATTCTCAATGCTTCCGAATTTATTTTATTATTTGTTGAATGGCAGTTTAAACAATTAAACAAATCTATGTATCATCTTTTTCAAAATTGCTGAAAATAGTCTAAATAGATATTAAATTCGATCAATATTAATGTAGACTATAACGATGAACCACAACGTCATCCAGTGTTGGCGAATTGTATTCGAATATCACAGATTCTGCTGTATTTTATTTGACTGCTGATTTTTTTTGCCCATTTTTATCAATATTAACTATTGTAATTGAAACCGTGGGAAGTTTATTAATTGTGTTCAATATATAATCATTCTAATACGATACTTTTTTATTTTGCTTTTTTTTATTCTTTGTTTCTTGCGATACAATATTGATATCATTATAGTGTGATGTTTAAGTCTAATTATATCGATTAGTTTAATTCCTAAATGGTACTAAAAGGTCATGCAATAATGTGGGGCAGTGAAATAAGAGGCTATACTGTATTTTAGAATTTAATATTTCAATTTTGTTATCCAAGATCCACAATTTATAAAGTGCGAATTATATAAACAATGCCTAGAGTTTCAAAAGAATCACTATGAAACGACAGAGAACAAACAAAGTAGAATCTGTCTCCCTCGAATTTCATCACGCTTGAAAAAAATGTTGATATGTATTACCTACAATTTTTGGTATTCAAGCTAAAAAGTATTGCTAAATTTCGTCTTTCTAAATAGTTAATTATGTCCAATAGATTTTCTTGCAGGGTTTGGCTAGACATTGTAGGTGAAGAATATAGCTAAACTTGACATTCTTTCTTGCTGTGGTTCCTGGTTCAAGTGATAATAAATTTCTAGCTAACACACAGATATCTCTTCTAGAACAAAAAATGATTGGACCCGATTGGGACCGACTGAACAATTTCATTATGGTAAAGCGATACTGCAGGTATATAGTAAGTTACTTCATTTTATTTTGTCTAAGTCAGTTATTGTTTTTGTCTTTTAATTTGGATTTCTACTTATAATACTTTAGCAGAATTTATTTATCAAATAAATGAATTAAAAGAATTTTCTTTATCATTTTGAAATTTTATTTTCTGAATGCCAAAGTACACATAAATGTCACACTAAAGTGTATTACAAAATCGAGAAAAACTCTTATTTCTACATTCTAAAATTTTATTTAATTCACATTGCGCAATGTAAAGTTTGATTCAATCGAGTTAGACCTATTCACCTGTCTTTACATTTTTGTTTATATAAGCAAAAGTAACTTTGTTGCCGAAATAATGGGCGTAAATCATATTTTGAGAACAACTAAACAAGGTCAATTCTCTCACACTTTCGTAGCGTTATTAAAATTAAGGTATTACTCATTTCTTAACCAAAAATTTCCCTCCGAAGATTCAATATTTCAAGAGAAGTATGAATCACCTTAAAACTTTACACTTTGGAGGTTTTCCAACTTTTCGCGGATTTTCTACGATTTACGAAAAATATGTCAGATAACTTATAGAATCTCTTATAGAATCCATTAATTAAACTACGTAATCAACAAATGTACTATTAGTAATATATCCCACAAAGAAAATTAAGCAAAAGTTCGAAAATGTTCCAAAATATTGTCATGCACTTATTATTGTTTCTAAAATGCTTTGTTTATTATTTTGGCAATAAAGTTACATTCATTTATATAAAAGAAAAATATAAAGAATTGTTATAATACGTCTGACTTGATGAAATTTAATTTTAAATTTTAGAAATAAAGCTTGTCTCGATTATATAATATGCGTACAAATGCTACATTTTTCACACTTTTGTAATTTGAAAATACAATTTCGAAATAAAAATAAAATGCTTGAATAAATTCATTTGAATGGGTTCTAAAAATCTGTCTAATTATTATAATTAGGTACAAGACTTTTTTTTAAATCGGCCGCTACCGAATAAACAGATTAAATATGTTGATGATTGCTCCTTGATCATGAGAAAATTACTTAATAATTTAAGATCTTTTTAAATATTAGATTTTACAGAGTTTTAATTAAAATAAATAAATAATCGCTTTCAAATAATTCCCGCGTGACCTATGTGCTGGCAACGACATAATGACAGATTTACGTAATCTCTAGTGCCGATTTTGAAGCATATACAACTATAGCCGGCCGCAATCGTTCCGAATCAGTAAGACCTGATTAAGAAACACAATTTGGGAATGATTGCAATTTTTTTCAATCATTCGCAATCGGATCCAATCATTTTTTTTTCTAGAAGTGTATATACTTCTAGCTATGATGATAAAAACTTAGTTCTACATGATATTTTCGATTTGTCTACAATTTCTTATACACTTTCGCACCTATTGTGGTTTCACCACCAACTCCAGTTCTAAAGATTTTGCAATCTAAGCTTAAAAAATGATTTTGACCCCGGATACTGAATAACCAGAAAAGACGTATTCTGCTGCAGTCGAAAATGCTCATTGTCTTACTTATTCACACATAAATTTAGCGATAAAAGAACACTCATTTTAAAAAACTTCGATGTAATTCTGCAGGTTCCAATTTATTAAAATATCCTTGAAATCAGTAATCGGTTCCACGTTGCGTATCACAATATCACTTTTTCCAGTAATTTCTTCACTTTTCACACATGTTCTGTCAATAAAGACGAGACTTAAAATTAAACACGTTTAATATTCAGAGTATTTCAGCTTTGGTTTCTGAAAATGGGACTTTTGTTCAGCTTGTGTGATGCAATCAGGACACAAGCTTGTTGCGCTTAATGTTAGGTTCCCAACATGGAAATACTCGTATACCCGCAGAGTCCAAACTTTCTAGGTGGAGCGATATGGCTGTTGCTTCTAAACAAATTAACTATACGAGCATTTTAATTATAGGAGCTATGCTGTTTGATTATGACTGCTAGTATTGGATATACAGCTACATTTCTCCAGCAATATATTTCTAGCTGCATCACCTATACCATTTTTTAATTTGTTCAAATAAGTTTTCTTTTCGGTACTTGATACATTATGATTTTGATTATTTGCATATACCTTAATGTAACCTAAATAAAGATTAACCATGTAATCAAATCCATTGCAATAATATATGATCTTAAAACCACATAAAAATAACAAACCTTATATGCATTTAATTTTAACTCCCTTCGATGCAGAACGTATCATTTTCACAATTGCCACCAATTTGCCAAATCTAAAAAGTTAGAAAATTACTTTGTGCAAGTGGTTTCAGCCCTATAAATAATAATTGAATAATTTGCCACAATATCCCATAATGCCGTAATAACTCAATATAGTGCTTCTTGAAAACATAATTGTTGCCGGCTTTGTGAGATGTTATTTACTTGTGTAACCTCTCTGGATTATGAAACATTAAAGAAAAGTAAATGCTACTACTGTCTACCGAACCGCTTTGTATGAATTCTCCTTGAGTTACTTTTCTCGGACCCGACTATTTATTTTAGGCGGAAGCGAAAGTGGACTGGTTTTGGATGCATATTGTCAATCGTGTTTTCTCTCCGATTCAAATTCATGCTTTGTATTCGCTTCTCTCCAAAATCTTTTCTCGAGCATGCCAGTCTGTTGCATAATAGAAGAAACATTTTCTTTTGATGTAGCTGTAAAAATTGCGTTATTACTCTTCGTTGCTTTAGATTGTTTTGATAATATTGTATGGAATCTCATCTATCATAGACAAATTAAAGAAAGTCCGTTATGATAAGTTCGGAATAAATTAGAACTTTGGAAAAATACAACAGAAACTCTCATAACAGAACCTCCCGAATCTTTAGAGGACAATCATCTTTTTAATATTTTATTTTTTCAATAAAATAATATTTAAGAAATTAGGGCGAAACAAGAAATTAGTTTCCATTGTAATAAGATCATTAGGTTAAATAATATACCTGCGAAAAATTGGCCATCGAGTATTTAACACGTGAGTATTCATATATCTTTTCTTAACGGACAAAACTATTTGATAATGTTCTTTTTTATTTGTAGGTTAATAACTACTCAATTCAGCTCAACAATTCTTTTAGAATTCTATGGAATTCCATTGAAATCAGTTCAAACAGTCGAATTCACCTTCAGTTCAATCGATTTCTTTGAATTCAACATAATTCTGCTGAATGTATGTTTGATTCAATTATTCTATATTAATATTCTTTTGAATTAATATTGCATTATAATTTCGTTGAAATTATAACTACAATTGTTACAATATAAATATAATTTACACTATAATTCGTTTGATTCAGTATGAATAATGTTGAATTAATTACAATAGAAGTGAATTCCCCTTGAAATGCATTACATTCTATTAAATTCTCTTGCATTCTGTTTAATTCCCTTGAATTACCTTATGTTAATTTTGAATAACATGAATTCGGTTGAACTTGGAATTTAGTTCAATTTACTTTGAAAGTTTAGCAAAATGCATAAAAATATTATTTCGTGGAATTCAATTAAATTGACTTCGAATTTAAATAAATTTATTCAAATTCAGTTAAGATAAATCCACTAATCATCGTCACCTTAAGCCAAACTTGATTGGAGTCAATTTTTATTCAGGATTAAAATTCAAATTATGCAAATGCGTTAGTTATCGTCAGGCACGTAACCAAGTATTAAGACGAGAAAAGTATACTAATTTGATCAAATGATATTAAAACTGACCTAAAATCACATTTTTTATCACACGCGGCAAAAGCGAGTCTTGTTATACGAAAAATATTGGGCCATCTGACGATAACGAATGCAGTGACGATTACCAGTGCATCTACCATAATTTAAAGTAATTATTTTTATCGAACTCTTTCAGTCCATTGAATTTAATTGACTTTCGTTTATTTTAATTAAATTTCATTGAATTTCATTGCATTCTAGTAAATTATTTTTTTTAACAGTAGAATAAACTTAAACACAGACTAGATTAATTATTGTAGATCAATTTCTTGAAATTAATTTTGAATATAATTAAATTACTTTAAAGTCACTTCGATTATCTTCAATTAAGTTGAATTTGTCTTAAATGCAGGTGGATTTGATCGTCCTTTAATGGAGTGCATTTAATTTTAGTTCAAGAAGTCCGTTAAATAGAGATTAATTTCCTCGAAATAAAATTTGATTGAATTAAATACCGCTGAGTACCTTCGAATCCCATTTGATTCCATTGCACAACATGAAATTTAATTGAGTGCTTATGGGAATTCATTTAATTTAGCAGAATTCGCGGCTTTATTGGACCCAATATTTTAAGTAACATATATTTAACTACGCGAACATAATTTTTTAAAAGTTATTTTTCCTTAAAATCCTAAGAAATTTTTGATATAAATGAATTGAGAAAGTGCCAAATTTACCGACTTCTATTCCCAAATTCTCAGTAATTAAAAAAAAGTTTCTTTCAAGGTTTCGTAGCCCTGGGATCTAGCTTTATATTACGCATGTTCTCTGTTTTTACGATTTTTGACCCCACGCGCTGGGACCTATTATTTGGGGCTTACTATTTTAAACTTAATGTTTGAGACCTTATTTTCGAGCCTAAATATTCTTGTATTTGTCGTCTCCTTATATTTTTGGAACTTGTGTTTTTGGACCTTAAGCCGTATTCAGACGAGCGGTTCCCGGTTCCGATTACGGTTACGATTTACGGTCCGGTTCATGCACACGGTGCATCGCATTCACCCAAGATTGCTCAAGGCAGCAACAACAGCTGAAGAGTCACGTGACTTAATCGACCGCTGTGATTGGCTACGATCAGCGACAACTGTGGCCCGGTCGGAATCGCCGCGGCTGAAAATAGAGAGAAAATTAAACGCGCAACCCGAGCCGGGACCGGATCGTGCTGCGCGTTGATTGGTCGACGGTTCCAATCGTAACCGTAATCGG
>CAKNWT010260487.1:605-10817 GCA_932066315.1 Andricus coriarius
GTTGAAAATTTAACTGTTTTGTTAAAAGTTAATATTATTGGTTTGCAAAATCAACAATTTAAGTTCAATACTTATTTTTTTGGTTTTCAAATTTATCTCTTTTTTTAGAAAGGTCATTTTTTTGTACAAAAGGCTAATTAAAAATTCAAATATTTTTGTTGAAAATAAAGTTTCTTTGCGGAAAATGTAGAGGTTTGTAGAAAATTCGTATTTTTAGTTGAAAAATTCAAGCGCAACAATCTAAGTAAAAATTAAAATGTTTCATTTGAAAATGAACTGTTTTTGAGATAATTAGTTTTTTCTCTTTGTTTAAAAATTAATTATTCAACAATAAATTTAACTATTCCTCAGCTCGTAAAAAATGGATCTTTTTTCTGATAAAAATTAAACTAATTCAATAAAACTTCATGTATTTTATTGAAAATCGTCTTTTTTGGTTAAAAATTTAACTGTCTTGTTGAAATTCACCACTGCGGTTTAAAAATTCAACAATTTTAATTCAATTTTGGTTTCCTTATTGGTTTGAAAATTGATCTCTTCCTGTAGAAATTTTCTTCTTTTGTTTCTAAATTTTTTGTGAAAATTCAAAAGCTTTGTAGAAAGTTCGTTTTTTTTTCTGCTGGCGAACTCCAGAATTTTGTACAAAACTCAACCAATTCGTGCAAAATTAATTTTATTAGTTTAAAATTCATCAATTTATTTACAAATTCATTCATTTGGTTGAAAATTAATTTTTATCTTTTTTTGTTTCAAATTTTTTGTTTGGTTAAAAATTCATCTGTTTTATTGAAAATTCATTTTCTTTCGCTTGAAACTTTAACAGTTTTAATGGAAATTTTTTTCCTTTTTGGTTTGCAGGTTTATCTCTTATTGTAGAAATGTTATTTTTGGTTGACTCAAACTGCAACTGTCAAATTAAAAATTAAAATTTTTTAGTTTAAAATGACTTTTTTTGGTGTAATTTCAATGGTTTGTAGATAATTCGCATTTTGAGCTGGAAAATTTAACAATATGATATAAAATATAACTATCTGGTCGAAAATGCATCTAATTTTAGACAAAAAAAATGCCTTTTTAACAAATGTGTTGTATTTTCAACAAAATAATATAATTTTCAACGAAATATTCGCATTTTTAACCAAACGAGATGAATTCCGAATGAAAAATATAATAGCAGTCTTTTCAAACGAAAGTAGTTGATTTTTCATGTTGGGTTTTATTTATTTAGTAGAAATCAAGCAAAAAACCGAGCAAAAGGGGAAAAAGGGTATTTTTCTTAAAAACAGAGAAAAAAGAAGAATTTATTAAAAGTATATCATTAAGCTATTTTTTAATTTTTTAATTAAAATACATTTTTAACCATTAGTTTTTATTTACATATTTGTGAATATAAGAAAAACCGGGAGTTTATTCAAAATTTTAAATTTTCAGTTATTTCTTTCAGGTGAAGGAATTGTTGATAGTCTTGTTTTGATAAGTAACTCTGGTCTTGAGAGTCTCAAGGTATCGTGGACGAACTTGTATGTTTCGTTTTATCAAAGTACGTCTCATTGTTTCTAGTACACACAACTTAAAGAGATTATTTGCACATATAATAAGGTAAGGTAGTTAGTTAGTTAGTTTTAGGACGGGCGAGGAGCCCATGGAGAGCTCATCTGGCGCTCAAGCTATAAAGCCTATTGTGCCACACCCTCACTTATTCGCTCTCAGCAGTCCACCCCAGACCTCTTGACGAAGCCTAGTATGTCGACTACTGATCGCGTTGTAATTTCCTCTGGTCCCATAAAATGGGCCCGAGGGTCTGTTGCCTGAGCCCAGCTAATGCCGGGCACTGGCATAATACATTTAGGGATGTTTCATCATCCCTGCCGCATCTCCTGCACTATTTCGTGGGGTTATACCCTATTTTGTGCATATGATAGTTTAAGTGGTTATGCCCATTTAGGATCTGTAGCACTGTCCTTATGTCTTTCTTGGGTAAACACAGGATTTCCCTGGCTCTGTCCATCCTATGGGTATAACCCAGGATGGATTTCGCCTGACGGCAACCCTGGATCTGCTCCCAGTATTCCCGGTGTTTTGTTCGGATCCAGCGTTTCATGGCCAAACCGATACAGCAAGACGCTATTCCCAGTACTGGTTCTGGTCCTATGTATTCACTTACTGCGCCGCGTTTTACCAACTGGTCCGCCCTTTCATTGCCCTTGATCCCTGTGTGATCAGGGACCCATATGAGAGCCAAATTGTTTCTTTCTGCAAGTTGGTTTAATGCCTTTTTGCATTCCCAAACCAGTTCTGATGTTATGTCTGGTTTCCCTATTGCAGTTAGTGTCGCTTGGCTGTCGGAACAGATAGTCATCTGTCTGCCAGCAGCCTTTCCTTCTATTAGTGTTTTAGCGCAGCGAAGTACGGCCAGGACCTCCGCCTGAAAGACAGTAGCATGTCGACCAAGTTGTATCCCTATCACTTTCCCTCTCTTGCTGTCATAAATTCCTGCTCCTGACCATGCCTCACCCCTGGATCCATCTGTATACCAGATTTCCCCTTGGAGAAGCGGGTTACCATTTGCTTTCCACAGATCCCTGCTTAGGATACAGACGCGAAAAGCTTTGGCAAAGTTGAAGCGTTTTGTTATTTTATCTTCCCTCATCTGTAGGATCGGCAATGCACTGATATCATTCGGGAGCCTAGTGTGTCTAGCCCCCGAGTCCATCTATTTTATCTTACCAGGCGGCCCATCGCATGTGCCGCTGTGGGCGTAGTCCTCATTGCTCCAGTCAAACCCCTAAATGCTAGCGTTTGTAGTCTTCGCAGCCTGTCCTGCATTGTTTTGAGTTCCGCCCGTGGCCACCACACCACGGCCGCATGTAGGAGCCTGGGTTTTAGGGCAGCTGAGTAGAGCCATGCAAGCATTTTAGGCCCTAGACCCCACGTCAACCGAAAGGCTCTCCTGCACATCCAAAAAGTCATGACAAACTTCCTGCATTGGGTCTCCACGTGCTTTGCCCAGTTCAGCTTGCTATCTAGGATTACTCCCAGATATCTAACCGAATCTGAAAACTTTAGCTTCCCACCGCAAAATACAGGAGGGTCAACTTTTGGAATTTTATAGTTTTTCGTGAAAATTGCCAGGGTGGTCTTTTCAGGATTTACCGGGAGCCCTGAGCTATCGCACCAGAGCTCTACAATGCGCGGCGCCGACCTCATAAGACCCATCAGCGTCTCCAGATGAGCCCCCTCGACTAGGATTACAAAGTCATCCGCATATCCCTGAGTATAATACCCCTCTTTATTTAGCCTTCGAAGGAGGCCGTCCACAACAATGCACCACAGGAGGGGCGAAAGGACACCCCCTGTGGGCATCCCCGCGAAGCTATTCCCCTTACTAGGCCCTCACCCCATCTGGTCTCGAGTCTTCTCCGACGTAGCATTCTTCCTATCCAGCGTACAAGCTAGTCCGGTACGCCACATCTCAGAGCCTGTCTACAGATGACTTCTGGAGGAGTATTGCTGATAGCACCTTCTCTATCCAAGAAAGCGCCCACAGCATACCCTTTTTGTTCCAACTGCTGATCCAATTTTTCCACAACAGCATGAAGCGCAGTTTCTACCCAGCAGCCTCATCCCTAATGTATCTCTCGACCAGCCTCTCCAACGTCTTCAGGAGCAGTGTAACCCTCCCTCCCAGGTTTGGGTATGAAGGCCACTCTGCCACCCTTCCATGCCGATGGCACGTGTTTAAGGGCTATACTTGCCCTAAATAATTCAGTCAGAGGAGGGACGACCAAATCCATGCCTTTTTGTAAAAGCGCCGGATAAATGCCGTCCGCCCCTGGTGATTTGAAAGGACAGAAGGACCCTACGGCCCATTCCACCTTCTTGTAATCAGCGACCTTAGAGGCGAAATTCCAGTCGGCCCTTACCACCTCTGGGCCCCAGTCTTCCTCCTCTTGGTCGTTTCGGATTCGTTAAAAACCCAGGATGTGAACTTCCATCAGGTGATTCAGCGTTGCTTCTTCGTCTTCGGCAAACTCACCATTATCGAGCCTTATGAACCCGAGGCGAGCTTCCGGATTCTTCGCCAGGATCTTGTGCAGCTTCGCTGTTTCCGGAATGTTTCTCGATTCCTCGCAGAAGCCCCTCCAATCTACCCGCTTATACTTTCTTATATTTTTATTGTATTCAGACTGGGCCGTCTTATAGATGTCCCAGTCCGAAGGCAATTTAGTTCCATTTGCCCTATTGCACAACATTCTTGTCCTTTTACGGAGTCTTTCTAGGTGGGGGTTCCACCATTCTGCTCCCTTTCTAGACTTAATTGTGCTTGTAGGGCAATTGTTCTCATATGATGTAGTCAGAGACCTTCGCAGAAAATCCGCGGCGTGTTCTAACTCATCAATGGTACCATAGCTTGTGGGAAATTCCGCAAGCCTCCCTTTGAGTTCCTCTTCATACGAGTCCCAAAGTATATTTCTGGAGTTTCTGATCTTCGAAACCACCGGTTTTCCTAGGGTTAATCGAAAAACGATATATTTGTGGTCCGAGAGAGACTCCTCATCGGAGACTCGCCAGACCACTACCCTGCTCCTCAGTGCACCCGAACATAGAGTCAAATCGAGAACCTCACTCCTGTTTTTAGTCTGGAATGTGGGAGTATCACCCCGATTCAGAATCTCCAGCTCTGTGCCTGCTATATATTCAATTAAATCTCTCCCTCTGTCGTTGATGTTCGTGCTTTCCCACACCGTGTGGTGAGAGTTTGCATCACATCCCAACACCAGAGGGATTTTATTCTCCTAACAGTGCCGAATTAGAGCCTCCACCTCTCTAGGAGGCGGAGGTCCCCCGGCATCGCCAGGGAAATAAGCCGAGGCGATAAACACCTCTAGCCTTTCTCCGCTACTGCCCCTGAGTCTCGCCTTAATAACGGCGAGACCTCTATAGCAGAATTTAGGCACCAAGATCGCATCCATACCCTTGACGGCTATGCATGCCCTTGTCGCTTTTTACTCGTGGCCCCTTATATATAGAGCCACATCTTGACAAAGCCGCTAATCCTTTCCCTGTGTAATCAGGGTTCTTGGATTAGGGCGATTCCTGCCTGCACCACTGACGAGCGCCTAGCCAGAACCGCCGAGGCGCCTTTGTTGTTGTGCAGATTAATCTGCATCATGGGGATTCCCGTCTCAGCCATTAAAAGGCTAATTCAGGGCCCCTAGATTGGGTAGGTAATCCAGAGCCGCAAAGGCTCCAGAAGTTCGCACCGCTCGTGGTGAACTGCCCCGTGAAGTGCCCTCCTCCACTGGCGGTAGGTTAGAAGAGGGACCCGGAACGGGCCCCTTATTGTTTTTGTTTTGTTTTCGTGTTTCATTTAATTGTCCCACGAGAAGCTAGGGAAATACGAAACACCCCCTGCAGAGCCCCGCTTACAGGTGGCGGGTCTACATACTATGGGATTCGACCTGGTGTCCCAAAGTCCCCGTAAAGGCACCTCCTTTGAGACCCCGGCCTGTCCGCCTCTATTGAGGGGGGCAGGCCGGGATGTTCAAGGATATGTTAACCCTGGTACCATTCAGCCCTTGACACGGCGAACACATCGTAGCTTGGGAGCTTGAGAACTCGCGCCCTCGATATTCCAGGAGGCTTTACCATTACCCCCTGGAAGGATCGCTCCTTAGTTCAAGTCCCACTGACTAGAGTCCGTTAGTTCCACAGAGTAGCTACACCTCGCGATGCAGCCTCTCTGGTTCACCTATCCAGATCTATAGCCCTATGAGACCCGTAAGCCCTCCCACCAACTACAAGGTCCCGCGATCCCTAGGGAGAGATAAGGTAAGGTAAGTAGTTTAAAAGATATTTAAGCCCTTAAACATTTTTAATCTCTTCAAAATTCTAAAAAATCCGAAATATTTTTTTAACTGACTCAAGTTATTCCTAAAATGGTTTAAAAATCTTCCGCAATAATTTTTAAGAATTTTGGAAATTTTTCCTAATGTTTTATAACCTTTTTAGATATTCTCTTAGAATTAATTTTTCGAAATAAAAAATCACATAAGAAAACTTATTTAAATCAAATGCAACTTTTTCAATTCATATAATATTTTCTTTAAAATCCATAACAAAATTTTGAAAAATGAAGCAAGGTTTTTTCTGAAGAAAGGGTAATTATTGCGCCCGTAGCGCGCACAATGGACCAGTTGATCCACAAAAGATAAATCTTCGACATAATAGTTAAGTCAATTGAATGCTACAATGATTCGTGGGAGAGTTGTATATTTTTCTCCTGAAAGAGCGTTTGATACATATTTGAAGTGCTTTAGATGTTCGTGAACTGCAGCTAGAAGAGTCCAGTCATCCTTGTCCAAGCAGTAACTTTTCAGATCTGGGTTTGAAATACACAAGAGGTCTATCGCTTTCTGCATTTTTAATCCCTTCGCCATCATGGCATCAATAGAATACCATCTTGTTTTTACGTCATTACTCGGTGCCATCATTCTCGTATTTGTCGTGATGCAGCAACACTCCAATTTGTGACGTAGTTGTTCGCTGTACTTTAACTATATGAAAAACTCTCTTAATTTCCCTGTAGATGACTGATTTTTACTACTTTCGGCTTCTTCTATTAATATTTCATGCTCTTCAATTTTATAATCTTGCTCAATCTCATTTTCGTTTCGCAGTCTTAATTCTTTAAGGAAATCTTGTACACCTAAATTTTCAATGTGAGCTATGCACCTAAAATGTTGGTCTTCTGAATCAAACTTAATACCATCTTGTTCCATGAGCAACTCAAATTCAGCGATAAATCATTATCTAAAGGTATTCCTTTACTTTCGTCTAAAGTTTATATTCTTTCAAAAAATTTCGAAAGATCTTCCCAAGATCACTTCCGATTCCATAAAAGCAAATAGCAGCTACAGAGGTCCAACTGTCTACAGTAAAAGATATCTTTGATGCATTTTTTTGTAGCGATTTGATTACGGATTCTTGCATATCTTTGAAAGTTGACGAAATCATTGATCTCAGGGAATTTTTCGTGGAAGATTCGCATTTTTGTTCAAATAGACGAAAAATGCTTGCGTTACTTCATCATTAAAGAAACTTATTGGCAGATATTTTCTCGCCACCCATTCCGCCACCATGCGATTAAAGATGTTTTGATTAAATTTCTAATGAAAGATAAAAGGTATAAATATATTTCATGTGAAATTATTATATCGGAAATTGAGCAGAAAAATTACACTTTTCAGGTATATTTATATTTCTAAACAAATCCATTTTTTAAATTTTAATAAAGACCGACTTTATTTCAAATTAGACAGGCTATGCATACTGAAGTCACAAAATCGTTTTAAAACAAAATATGTTGTTTTTCTCTTGTTTTTTTCTTTTTTAGGGATCTTAGACGACTCGTATTTTACCGTTTAAACGAATTTTTTTTTGAATGACTTACGAGTATTAAAATTTTTGAAAATGGTGACGCATTTTACAAAAAAAAATTTTCGTTGCGGTTTTTCTGAAACTCTTTAGCCTTAATTTTCTCAACGAGGACATTGTTTTTTTTTCTTGATTTTTTATAAGTTGGTATTAATAGGATACATTGTTCGAAAAACTGTTTATCTTGTGTTCGCGTCTTAGACAAAAAAAAATTTACTTTATTTCAATGAAAAATAAAAATACAGAGTTTTTTCAATAACGAGCCGATATTGCAAAAAAGTCAAAAGAGCGAAGTTATTCTACTTGAAAATCTGTAAAAACAAGTTTGCAAACACTTTTCTTATCCTGCGTCTTTTTCTAGAAATTTTCGATAAAAATTTAATAAAGTCGGTTATAATTGCCTATTTCTTGTAACAGTACAATTTTATAATACTTCGTAAACAAAATTTTTTCAACCTATACATTTACACATCACATTTTTTTTTACAAAATATTAGGAAATAATAGACGACTTTATTAATACTTAGGCGAACCTTTTTAAAAGGAGGCAAGATAGATAAAAGCTCTAGGAAACTTTCTAAAATAATTTTTCAAGTGGATCAACAACATATTATGTCCCGAAACGATTTCGTGACTTCACCATGGACGCTTTACAGCCTTCCCGATTTGAAATGCATACGGTCTAAATGTGACTTTATTTTGTTTTTCAATTTTTAAAAAGTATAATTTTTCATCTTCAGAGCTTTTTGAAAAAAATCCGTCATATATTTCTGCCACTAATCTTGAATAGAAAAGGGAAAAGGATTTTGTATTTTATTCAGGATGAAAATCATATCTCCATTAAACCAGGCTTCAAAAAGAGTAAAAATTAATTTTTCGTCTACTCATTTCTTTTAAACATATTTTTTATATTTATTGAAATTGAAAAATTATTTAAAATTCATTTTGAAATTATTGAATTTCTTGCTAAAAATGATGAAATGTAAAATTGAAATGAAATCATTTTTAAATGATAATCAATAATAATTCTTTTGGTTGCTGGTCTACAGTATCAGGAGACGCTTTCTTGTATTCCTCGTCATGGAATCATTTTAAATGTTGGGTACTTTCAGTTGTATTTCCATCCGGCATTTTTATTATAATTTCCAAATTTTGTGCAGAGAAAGCCTTGCAATTCGCAAACTTCTTTTTATCCGTGTATCCGTATTGAAAAATACTTCGGTAGAATATAAAATTTTTAAATTGAAAATTGAACTACTCCATTTCCGATTATAAATTTATCATCTTTAGTTGAAAATTTATGCATTTTTAAATAGAAAATTAATTTTCTTGCTTCAAAATTCAACTTTTCGGTTGAGAATTCCTCTTTTTTGTTTGAAAATTAATTTCTTTAAATGAGAATTTAGCTATTCCATATATTATTGTAATTTTTTTTTTTTTTAGTTTACAATTCGACTTTTTGGTTGAAAATTAATGTATCTTGTTGAAAATTCGTCTTGAGAATTCAAAAATTTTGTTAAAAAGTACTTTTTTAGGTTGAAAATTCCTCTTTTTTTGTTTGAAAATTATTTTCATTAACTGAAAGTTTTAATATTCTATATCTGATTATAATTTATACTTCTTAACTTGAAAATTCGACTTTTTGGTTAAAGGGTAATCTATTCTGTTAAAAATTTGTCTTTATTGGAAAAAAATTAATCTTCTTCGTTAAAAGTTCATGTATTTTGTTGAAAGTTCGTCTTAAAAATTCAACAATTTTGTGAAGAAGTACTTTTTTGCTGAAATTTAGTTTTTTTAATCAAAATGAAACTATTCCATTTTTCGTTAAAAATGAACCTTTTTAGTTGAAAACTCAACTATTTGGTTGGAAATTCGTCTCTTCTGTTGAAAATAAATCTTCTTGGTTAAAAACGTATGTTTTTGGTTTAAAATTACATTATTTGGTTAAACCTTAATATACTTTGTTGAAAATTAAGAAAATTTGTTAAAAAGTATCCCTTTTGGTTGAAAATTCAACTGTTTTGTTGATAATTTGTCTTTTCGATTGATGATTCGAATATTTTGTTAAAAATTCGTCTTTTTGGTTAAATTCAACTGTCCTTAATACGAAATAAAAAATTTTTGGTCAAAATATTAATTATTACATTTATTATCGAGAATTCGTCTCTTTTGGTTAAAAATTCATTTCTTTGAAGGAAATTTAATCATTTTTTTAGAAAGTTAATTTGTTTTTATTTAGATTTAGTATTTTAGTTAAAACTTCATCTCTTTGATTGAAAACTTATCTATTTTGTTGAAAAAGCATGGTTTTTTAGTTGAAAACTTATTTTTTAACTAAAAATTAACCCATTTCAGTTGAAGATTCATATATTTGGTTGAAAATCATCTCTTTTGTTCAAAATGTATCCTTTTTAGTTGGAAATTCAACTATCTGGTTGAAAATTCAATTCTTTTTAGTCGACAATTTAACTATCTAGTTGAAAATGCACATATTTTGTTAATGAATCGTCTTTTACATTGAAAAATGAATCTTCTTGGTCGATAATTCATCTCTTTGTTTGCAAATTAAAATATTTTACTACAAAATCGTTGTTTTTTGTTTAAAAGTTATTATTTGAATGGAATTTGAACTATATTTCAGTTGATTCATCATTTTAACTGAAAAATTTATCTCTTTGGTTGCAAATTTAATTATTTTGTTTAAAATACGTTCTTTTTTGATTGAAAATTAATTTTTGAACTGAAAATTTAAGTATTCAATTGTTGGTGAAAAAT
>CAKNWT010260490.1:6381-26703 GCA_932066315.1 Andricus coriarius
AAGTTTTAAGTTCTCTAATGATATACGTGTTGCCTACCACTAGCTTATAATAGCATATATGACTCATATTCATTATATGATATATTCTTTTTTATCTTTATCCATCTGTAATTCTTTTTGTTTTACCAACGTCATAATCGTCGTTTAACCAGAGTTGTCACATTTTTTGTTGTAAAACATCTGTAAAATTTGTTCCTTAGAGGGCTGTTTAGCCCTAGGGACTTAATAAATATATTCTATTCTATTCTATACTATGCTGTAATTTCAAATTTAACTTTAATATCAAATCATGTTCGTAGATGTTTGAAAAATGAATGTATTCTAAACTCTCAAAATATACACGTCTTTACGTATATGTTGCTAACTAGTGTTCCTTTTATTTTACTGCATTTAAATTTTAGTATCATTTGACGACTTCTACTGTTGCTCCCTCTGCGGTGAACTTTTTTTTATCACTTACCGAAAATTTTCATTTTTACAAATGCGGACTCTGTCTTCTGTGTTCACACGTCTGTGTTTCCATTTTTGAGTAAAATAAATTTTGGGTGAAATAAATTTTGGGAGAAATGACATGCTACCGTTCCTTGCAAGAAAAATGCGAAAATTCGATTTTATGAACAAAAAGTTCTCCTGATCACAAAAGTTATTTAGCCCGCATAGTACGAATTAAAAAAAAATGGGCAAAAAATGTAAGTGTGGGGTTTTTCAGAAAATCTACTTCCAATATTTTCAAAAAAATTGTTTTTTTTTTTTTTTTTTTTGTAGAAAAACAAAGCAAAAAATTCAAATACGCATAACTTCGTAAAAAAATTTTTTTTCACAAATCGCAAAAATAGGTTTTGCCTAATTTCATCTAAAAAACAACATATTTTGTCCCCGATAGATTTTTAACGCGTAATCCACTCTTACCAATTATTTTTTAAACTGTTCTTAGACACTTTGATGATAATCAATTCTTGTAAATAAGAAAAATTGGTTTGTAACGTTCTTAGTGTAAACCACAATAGTTAACCGTTATCCAAGTTTCTAAAAAGGTTAAAAAAAAAAATTATTAACAGTTGATCAAGTTAAAAAATGAAGCTTAAGTCATAGAAAATGGTAAAACAATGAATTCTTTCATTGAGTTGGTTTAAACAATCATAAATTTTCAATTATTGGTAATGTGGAATCGATGATAAATAACTAGCTGTTAATTCCTCAAAGAAAAGCAAAATTTTTTATTCATAACTAGAGCATTTTTTCGCAATTGTACCCACTCAAAAATTCAAATTTTTCTGCCCCAAGTGAAACTTGGTCAAAGTGTTGTGATCTTGAATAGTAGTTTATGGGGCAGAAATTCAATCATTTCGTAGGTGATGGTTAAAATTTTAAGATTGTCGTCGATATTGCCTATTTTTTCGAGTTTTAATTTTTCTATTTGGTAATAAGAATATTTCTTTCCGCACAGTTTTTATAGTTTTGTTATGCCCTTACCATTAACCAGAAAATTTTTTTTTTTTAAATAACAAATATTTTCATCTTTTTATCTCAAACGAAAGTTTAAATTTCTGCCTTTGAGAGCTTTGAGGTTAAACAGTGGGAATATTTATTTTTATAGATAAAAATAAGCAATGAGTGGTTTTTGAGCAAAATTGTCTTTTTCCATAGAAGGACTTTGTTTTATGTCTTTTGCTGAAAAGAAAGCTTTGGTTTTTTTTTGGGAACCTAATAATTAAAAAATAAAATTTAATTTCTTATTGGTAAAAATAATCGTTCAGAACATCGGCGAACGTGCGCAAGCGTCATTGGGCATACTGAAGCATTCAAAACTCATTTCCGACAGTAAAAAGTTCACGAAGTGTCTCGTCGTCCCGAAATTCGGGATGACTAGTCCAATATTTTTCACACGCTTGGCTAGTTGTTCCGAATTTTCGGGACGAGTAGTCCATCCCCTTTTCCAACTATCCAATTTTTCGGAACGTAGACGCAGCCAAAAGTTGAATTAAATTTTTAAATTTTAAGTTACTAAAAAAACCCCAAGATTTCTTTCAAGCTTAAAAAATGTGTTAAAAGCGTTGTTCTATGAAAAAAGTCAAATTTATTTTTGACCTTTATTTTTGAAGGTCAAATATATATTTTTCCGAAATATGTTTACGATTAATGAGAAGGTAGTGAGAAAACTGATCGAAATTGTAGTAAAAAAAAATTTTCTATTGCTATTGAAAGCGTTAAAAATCGCAAAAACAGCTGGTGTAATTTCAAAGCCACTCATTGCTTATTTTTATTAAGAAACAGTAAAAGTTTGCCTTTTTAACCTCAAAGCACTTGAAGAGAAATACCTAAGCTTTATTTCGAGATAAGAACATAAAAATTTATCTTGTTTCAAAAAAGGCAAATTGGTTTTTACTTTCGTTTTTGAAGGTCAAATACTTATTATTTAAAAAATTCTTATGATCAATAGAAAGAGCCTGAAAAATTCTATGAAAACTGTACTGGAAGAAGTCTTTATGCAAAAATCCCCCTCTCACACATAAATATGTATCCAAATGACAGCATTTTTTCCCACAAACTATCCAATATTACAACACTTTGTCCAAGCTTAACTGAGAGCGGACAACTTTGATTTGTTGAGTAGATATACATATACACTTCAGAAATACGCCCCAAAATCATAAGATGATACAAATTTTATCATGACCAATTAACCATGTAAGTGCAACATTTTTCAAAAAACAGTTCATTGGTTCAAAAGTGCTCTAAGATTCTACAGCAAATTGTAGTGTAAAAATTTGGTTTTTGAATAGTTTTAACAATTTTCATTTAGACAATTTGTTTCAATATGCGAGATACGGAGAAACTAATAGCACCATTCGATTCTACGGAAAAAATTATATAAATTCTAGGTATTGGACAATTTATTGCTCCACCAAATTAATTATACAGTACGAATAAATATTCTTTCCCATATTTTTTGTTTATAAATGCATATGACGTTGAAAATTTGTAAGAGAAATGCTCATTAATAATAATAATAGTTCATTGTTATGTAAATGTATTCAAAAGTTTATAGATTGTTTACCTACATTTAATTATGTTGACGGAACCAAGTTTGTACATCGGAAAATAGCCCAATAGTACATTTTACGATTCAGTTTGTTAAAAAAATTACAGTAATTGTTTGTCCATCCGTAGGAAACACTTTATTCCCTCATAAAAATGTGGTGTTTATTTGTTTATAAAAATTGTTCCTAAAATAAAAAATTATGCACTAACTTTAATTAATTCAATATAAAAACTGTTTTTGTTCATAAAGTGTTCAGATTTAGTGTGGATCAAGTTAAGAATTGTAGCCAATCCCCACAAAAATATTTTTGCTTTATTACTTGTTAATAAAAAATTAAATAAATTGTTAAACATGTGCGCTGCTACTAGAAAACTTCTGAAGATAGTTGTTTCACTCATTCTAGGTATTTTGGAACGAATTTTAGTATGTATTTCTCAAAAATCGATACTCTGCAATAGTAAAAAGAAATGGTATCCCATATCTGTTATTAACTACATAAATAATTTAAAGGCTTCTCAAAAATCCGCTACGTGAAATTAATGCACAACTTTACTAGCTTTTATTCTGAAAAGAAAAGTTTAAATAAGATAAATTCGATTCGACCATGGACTATTTTTCTCCCCACTGTGGACCGCCACTTGACTTGAAACGTCTGTTGACTTGTAAAAAACTAAGGTATTTTAACTTTGGATCTTAAATCCAATCACAGTATCACAAAAGAAGAATAAATTAATAAATTGGTATGAGAATATCTATCACCCTCCATATTCAGTTTAAAGATTTTTTTTTTTGTTGACCACTGGGGTTAATAATAAAATCCACAATTATTTTGCGATGTTTCGTCAGCTTGGTTTGCTGACCTCTTCAGGCTAAAATTTTATTAAATAACAACAAGATATAAACAATAGAAGAAAAATTTTTGAAATGGGGTAGTTGCATGAATTTTAGGTAATATATTTTTGAAATACTGCATGAAATTCTAAACATTTTAGTGCATTTAAAATTTTTTTTGAATACTTCATTGCCGAGAAAAAAAATGTTTAAGAAAAGAATCAAAATCCCTATTAAAAAAAACTCTGTGCTCTTGAAACGTCACTTCCTAAAAACCGCGTAACTAATCAGAATAATGATCCATTGACTAACGAAGTATCAAGCAGACAGCTGGCAAAAATTCAATTTATAATTTCTAACAGAGATATTTGTTTACTTAAAATTTTCGAAAAGCAGCAGCCAGTCGTAACCAAATCTCACTAAAAAAATACATTTTTGCTTAAAATAAAAAACCCAGAAAAAGATAGTAATGAATAATATCATTTAAGTGCGTGAGAATGAGATGTTTCTAAAGATAACCTCAAATTTTGGTCAATCATATCGATGGGTCCTAAAAGAAAGTACGCAACTCACAGTGACGGATAGAATCTACGTAACTCGAGCTGACAAATAGAATCTACGCAACTCGTAGAGACAGATAGAAACTACGCAAGTAACAAAATGCAAGTTTTCAGGAGACCGTGTTGAAAGTTTAATTAGTCTTCACAATTCAAATGTAATAATTTAAGAGATTATAAAGTGTTCCTAGGGATCCTATAATCACCGAAAACTAGGCTATAAACTAAACTTTAGGTTTAAAACATTTTGTGATGTTTTCGATGTAATTGGAATAGTGTGGTGTTTGATCTAACCTCAAACTTTTTAGAAGTTTCAAATTTAATCGACTATTTATGAATTATAAACATTAATCTACAGAGTATCTGATTAAATTACTTAGATTGAGGTTAGGTTTATTATAATCAATGCAAATCATTGACAGCGAAACTGGAGCCACGGTGAAGGTCAGAACTATTTCAGCCGAGTTACGTACTTTCATCACGGAATCCACGAGCAAAAACAAGTTGCGTGAATGTATTAGTTATTAATTAATACGCTTCAAACCAATAAATAGAAAAATTGAAGCGTTTTCATTACGGATTTCAACACACTACAACAGTTTCTGACCGTAACTTAAAATCCGAAAAAATGAAGTTACGTAGTTTCTATCCGCCCCTACGAGTTGCGTAGATTCTATTTGTCAGCTGGAGTTACGTAGATTCTATCCGCCACTATGAGTTGCGTACTTTCTTTTAGGACCCATCGAATATGTTCGAAACATTTACACGTTCAATCGCTAGCGGCCATATTATATTCCCTCACCAAGCGGACAACCGCGCTACTCAGAATGAAGTACTTCCGATATACCGCGCAACCAATTAGATTTCCCCGCGAAAATTAAAAAATTATACTTTTTAAACATTAAAAAACAAATTTTAACTTAATTGAAAAAAACGTTCCTTCCGTAGTTACATTATTTTTTTGTTGTTCTTTAAATTTTACTAGGAAAAAAAAATATTTGAAAACATGCAACAACCCCATTATTTAAAAAAAAAAATTTCAAACAAATTACCTTATAATTTTAAATTAAAAAATCACGTTGGTCATTAAAAAATATAAAGTTGAAAACGAATTCAACTAGTCTGCTATTAAAATTGACGTTTACACGTCGTCTGTGAGGTGAGGACCGTAACTGGCTATCATTAGACAACAGAGCTTGTACTTTCAGGTATTAATTTTTTATCACGTACAAAAATAAATTAGGTAAGGCGGAATCATGTTTTTAAATTGATAATTACTGGATTGTACAAGTGATTCAAATTATAAATATTCTCTTTCTTGTTAATACCATTATTATTACTCTTAATATATATAATTTCGGAAATTAAACGTTTTTTCCAGTTGGACTCAAAATCAAGTATTTTGGTATTTGCCCAATCAAATTCATGGTTGTGTGTGCTACGATGTACATTAATAACAAATTGTTTTTTGTTTTGTTTTTGTGTTCATTTATGCGCGTTTTTAACATTCTTTTGGTCTCACCCATATAAGAGGCAGGACAGTTTTTACAAGGAATTTTGTAAACAACGTTGCTTTCTTCCCATGTTTAGTCCTATCTTTACCTAGTTTAATTACAGATGACAATGAAGGTTTTATCGAAAGAATTGTAGCTATGTTAAATTTTTTGAGAAAGTGGAAAGTTTTTTCAAAGACTTTTTTTATGAATGGTAAACTGACTTTTGGTTGACGGGCCAATAATTTTTTCGCGCATAGTTATTTTGGTTATGACTATATTTCAATTTCAATTTACGAATTTTAACTTGTTGGTTGATAAAACTTATTGGGTAATCATTATTCAACAATATTTGGGTAAAAATTTTTAAAGTGTTGGCGTGAAATTTTTTGTGCGATAACATCATTGCTCTGTCTGTAAGGTTGAATACAATGTTCTTTTTTACTAGAATTGGATGACCTGAGAAATAGTTAATAGTTCTGCCTGATAACGATGGTTTTTGGTACCAGTTTATAATAATGTTATTCTTATCTCTCAAAAGAGAAATGTCTAAAAATGTAATACTATTATTTTCTTCTAGATCAGAAGTAAACTGCAAATTAACATTATAAGAATTAAAAATATGAGTAATCAGCTGAATACGATCCTTTTTGACACATAAGATCGTGTCGTCCACGTACCTGTAATAAAAGGGGTGCTGTATATTATATTTTTCTTTTAGTATTTTCAAAAAACTATTTTCCAGGTCATCCATGACCATATCTGCAAGTAACGGTAAAATGGGTGAACCCATCGGAGTACCATAATTTGAAAAAACAAAATAAGTATTGTCGTGAAGGAATTTTATGCATTCTCTTGCCTCTTCGAAAAGAATTTTGCAATTAGTCTGAATATCATGAAATCTTTTATCAAGGCTCTCCAACACCAACGAGCAAGGGACATTAGTAAATAACGAACTGACATCTAAGGACATAAATATGTGATCACTATCTATTGTTATGTTATTTAATTTTTCTTTCAAATCAAGACTATTTTTAATGTTTGAATTAGGAGTTTTTATACCCTTTTTTGGATCATTGTATATAACTTTTGCTGAAACATAAGTTGGACTATTCATTAATGAAATTATAGGACGAAGTGGTATATCTTCCTTGTGAATTTTAGGTAAACCATAACCTTTAGCTAGTGTACTGTTGGTCAAAGATAATTCATTTTTATGATATTTAAATCCTAATAAGTTTTCATAATTAACATTTTTTAATATTTTTGAGGTACTTTCTTGTAATTCCTTAAGAGGATTATTCTTCAATTTTTTATAAGTATTAGAATCTAGTAAAAGGCAGTGCGTTTTTTTTTAAATAATCTGTTTTGTTCATGCAAACTGTTAGATTTCCTTTATCTGCAGTTGTAAAAAAGATGTCAGAACTGTTTTGGATAAAGGATTTTGTTGTTTTTAATTTTTTGACAAAAGACCTTTCTTTTGCCAAAAAAAATTCGTAAAATAAAATTTAAATATAGTCATAACCAAAATAACTCTGCGCGAAAACAATTATTGGCCCGTCAACCAAAATTCAGTTTACCATTCATAAAAAAATTCTTTGAAAGAACTTCCCACTTTCTCAAAAAGTTTAACATAGCTACAATTCCTTCGATAAAACCTTCCTTGTCATCTGTAATTAAACTAGGTAAAGATAGGACTAAAAATGGGAAGAAACATCGTAGCACACACAGCCATAAATTTGATTGGGCAAATACCAAAATACTTGACTTTGAGTCCAACTGGAAAAAACGTTCAATTTCCGAAATGATATATATTAAGAGTAATAATAATGGTATTAACAAGATAGATCATATTTATAATTTGAATCACTTGTACAATCCAGTAATTATCAATTTAAAAACATGATTCCGTCTTACGTCATTTATTTTTGTACGTGATAAGAAATTAATACCTGAAAGTATAAGCTCGAAATATAAATACCCCTCTGTTGTCTAATGATAGCCAGTTACGGTCCTCACCTCACAAACGTCGTGTAAACGTCAATTTTTATCGCAGACTAGTTGAATTCTTTTTCGACTTTATATTTTTTAATGCCCAACATAATTTTTTAATTTAAACTTGTAAGGTAATTTGTTTTTGAAAAAATGTTTTAATTTAATTTTAAAAATTGTTCTTCTATTGTTTATATCTTGGTGTTATTTAATAAAATTTTAGCCTGAAGAGGTCAGCAAACCAAGCTGACGAAACGTCGCAAAATAATTGTGGATTTTATTATTAACCCCAGTGATCAACAAAAGAAAAACAAATCTTTAAACAATTAATAAATTGTTTTATTTTTATTTTTATTTAGCAGTGAGGACAAAAAGTACCAATAATTAGTAGCAGTCAGGGGCCAGCAGTTTTGGGACCCCAAGAGGACTCCAAACTGTCGACAAACCTAAAAAATTGATTAAATTTGAATTTCTTATCTAACTGAAATAAAAACATAAAATGCAACGAACGCTTCACCCTCTACCGAGCCATGCCATAAGTTTCAGAAGGATTTTGTAACATTATTTTGAAGAAGAAATTGAAATTTAACACATTTTTAAGTTCGATGACCTCCTGGGTTCCCAAAAATCTCCACCCCTTACATTCAATAAGTAAAATAAAATCTCAAAGATTTCTATTCTTTATTCTCCAACTTTAAAAATCCGTTGCTTTCTATGGTTATTATAGAACTTTGACAACAGAATTGGATTTTCTCCTACTATACCATCTGTCATTCAGTCTAGCCCAATTATTAGCACACCAAAAACCGAAGTAAATTAAATAACTCTTGAATAAATATATGATTGCACTGGATGGCAAATGTATGTATTACATATATGTAAAAATGATAGCAGAATTTAATTATTTGAATTAGAACAAGCTGAACAGTTATATTCTCTATTATATTAGAAGAAATAACACTCGCTGAAATATGCGATATCGACGGGAATCTCAACATTTTCACCCCATCCCCGTCTGTAAATAATTATCAAAATAACATCATATCTTCCCTGTAAACTACTCTCCAAGATCACAGCACTTTGACCAAGTTTGACTCACAGCAGAAAGCTTTTGTTTTTTGAGTAGGTAAATTTGCGAAATAATGCCCTATTTATGAGCAAAAAATTAAGCTTTTCTTTGAAAAATTAATAGCCAATTACATAGCAACGATTCTATATTACCAAGCGTTAAAAATTAATGATTTTTTAAACAAACTTAATGAACAAATGCATCATTTGCCTAATTCCCAATACTTAAACTTTATTTTTTACCTCGAACGAATGTTAATAAATAATCTTTTAACTCTTTTAGACACTTGGATAACGACTAACTATTTTTGATGTTACTGAGAAAGATATAAACCAACTTTTCTTGTCTCATATATTTGAAAAAAATCTATGTTTCTTGTGGATTTCACTTGCAATAACATAAGACGAGATACATTTTTCTATGACATTGTTAATAACAATAACAATAATAGATTATTTTCCAAGTGGAAAAATTTCAAAAATTAGTTTAAATATTGAAAATAGAAAAAAAGGCATTTGTAGATTAACTTTGTTTAAACAATCATCAATTATTATAGAGTGATAGCAAGGAATGATTGATAAATAATTGACTGTTAATTCCGGGATGAAACGTGGAATTTTTGTGTTTCTAAATACATGTGATAATACAAATTTGTTGAAAAAATTGTTTTTAAAAATAATAGCTGCTGGTTTTCATTGAAATATAAAATAAAGGATGTTAGAGTTGTTAGAATACTGGACCAATTTTGTATCTTCTTCCAAGCGTGTTTTGTGATTAGCTGATGTTCAAAAATATCGACCAGGTCAGAAAATTAAGTAAAGGATGTAAGAGTTGTAGGTATACTGGTCCACTATACCGTCAACTCTGACATCATTTATATAACTTTCTGACCTACTCGACACTCATCAACATCAGCTAGTCATATTAGGTTTATTCAAATAAGCATCAATTGTTATTAACTGACTAAATATGATAACAAGGTGTCATCGCCCAGTAATTTATGGTCGATTTCGTGGGGAAAACTTCATTTATTACATCATTAATAGCTTATATAGATAATTGCTTGTAAAATTTGAAGAATAAAAAATGAATAACTTTCATGAGTTCAATGTAAAAACTTTTTCTGTCTATAAATTGTTTAGATTTAGTGCAAATTATGTGACGAAATGCAGCCAATCACCGTGAAGCCATTTTTGTGCAATTATTCCTATTTTACTTTTCCTATTCCGCAGAATAAGAACGGAATTATTTCTAGGACCCCATGGTATTGATAATAATTTATTTGCGAAATATTTTGTATATTTAAAATGAAACTAAATTTTTTCGAAATATAACATAATTTTCCAATCTAACTTTTCAGGCTTTCTGAAAATTCGTTAGAATTTCGTTTGGGCTACCATTTAGAGATAAACCCTTCAATTTTATTCATTCTCGATCGTCCAGGCACGAAGGAGACGATAATATCGGCGTAGCCAAAAACGAATGAAAAGTTCTGTTGGAGTTGAACGATATCGAAATATAAGTGTGGGCAAAAAATGGGTTAGTCCACGCGCTAGGAGCAAAAACGAGTTAAATCTTCCACTCGTTTTTGCTCGTAGCGCTTGGGCTCATTCGTTTTTCCGCTGAGACATAATCAACCCACTTTTCCCTCGACTCTTTTTTTAGTCCGCTTTTGCTATCAGCCCCTCACTTTTGGTATAGTAAGTAAATAACCTTTAATGTTCTGGCGGTATACAGCCGCTATAAGTGCTTAGCATTTACGCGACAATTTTTGTGTGTATCTTTTACATTGTGATGAAATAAATTCGTAAGAATGTTGTCTTTTGCTCATTATGTTGCTCAACAGCAAGAGCCTGTTAAGAGCATATGTCACACTATTACGAATCTAAAAGTGCACGGTGCAGACAAAATGAACCGGAACGCAGTAAAGACGCAATTAGACTCTCTAGAAAACACATGGATAATGTTTAGCAATAGTAATGACATAATGGTGACCGAAAAAGTTCACAATATGGGAAATAACTACTATAAACTGGAACTTTTTTCTCAAGCGGAGAAAAAGTACTTGGCTACGAAGACTTATTTGAATGATTACCTCGATAATTTTGAGTACCTAGTCTCTAAAAGTGAGAACGGTTCGATTCATCAGGATTCGTCAAAATTTAATAATCGGCCTATCTTTCCGCGTTTAGAATTACCGAAAATTTCCGGAATATATACGGAGTTGCCTAACTTTAGAGACCTTTCACATCGATAGTGGGTGATGACCAATTTTTACCAAAGGTGCAAAAATTGCACTTTTTAAAGGTCAGTATTTCAGGTGAGCCCGCTAAATTAATGGTCAATATCTCGACTACCGCCGAGAATTTCGAGAGAACATACAAGACATTATTGTCAAGATACCTCAATAATAGGGTCTTGATAAATAGACACTTGGCCAAAATCTTCAATCTACCGGTAATGTCTAGGGTTATGTACATTGTTGAATGATTTCAATGCGGTTGTGGGAGCATTAGCTTCTTTGAAATGTCTCACAGATAAATGGTATGACCTTCTCGTCTATATGCCCGCTCAGTGCTCAGACATTACTACACGCAAATCTTCAGATGATAGTTTGGGATCTTCGACAACACAACCGAAATATAACACTTTGCATGTCTTTCTAATGGACAAGATGACCGCCTTGGAAGATGCCGAGGTAGCTTCATCATCTCCACCCCCACAGGATTCGCATTCTTTGAAGTCAGGAAAACCTGCAGGTTTAAAGTGTCGTAATGAGACAGTAGCCCCTAATTTCAACCGCAATACTTCCTTTATTGCACACATGACGAAATCGCTTTCAGGCTCAGCATCGGCGACGATACTTGGCACAACCTTGGTCTACGTAATGTCGTGAATTGGACAAAAACCTCAGGTTCACCAGTGTCAACCCCGTCAGTTTCATCGTCGTCAGACGACGAGGCTGGCGGAATGATCGGGATTCTACATTTAATCACGACAGAAATGTAGAAAATCCGCCCTTGTCGAAGGAGCTAGCTTTTGCTTTCCTCAGGTCATCAGAACTTAATTCAGATACAGAGAGTTTCATTTCGCATGCCAGAATGGCGTCATTTCCACCTTAGTATACCGTTATCGCATTTTACGTCAAGAAGTTCCCAGCGATAGGTGCAGTACGTGTCATACACACGCTGAGTACCTAGAACACATACTATCCAGGTGTCCCACTCACACGAGAACGACGTATCTCTACAGACATAATGCGGCCCTAAGAGGGATATACTACGATCTTTGTCGCGTTTACCGTGATGGCCGCGTCCCTGCCCTGCCGAACGCTCCGAGGGAGATGAGTCAATTGTCCAAAACGAGAAGTGCCAAATTTTCTGGAATTAGGATTTTCGGACAGCAGTCTCCATCCAGGACTTCGAGGAACAAACTATATTCTTGGTCGAATTCTCGGCTCCGGCCGACTACATCGCTGCCAAGGAGAAGGAAAAGGTGGAGAGGTATCAAGACCATAAAAGGAAGCTGCAGCGACTGCACCCAAAATATTCGGTTGATGTAATTGTCCTTGTGATCGGTGCCCACGTGCCAAGCACATGCCAAGGCACTTTGAAGATGGATGTAGAAAGCTGTCATCCTTGGGTTACTCGGTGTCCTCAAGACACACGAGGGTTTCGCTTGCCAGTCCTTGTGATTTCGTCGTACCCTGTGACCACCTATCTCACGGTCATGAGACGTGATCATAGGTCTGATTTACCGCGGTTCTTTATGGAGCCGGTGTCATTTTTAGATGGCAGTTGCTCCCAATGGGACCCTACGGTTTTCGTTCCACAACTTTTTGATGATTTCACAGTAATACCTTATTTCAAAATAAAATTTGAAATTTATTGACAGTGAAATTGTCCTTCAGTTTTTCATATTTTAATTTGATAAGATTCGACTGGGAAAGTTTTCAATTAAAAATTGTTCAACTATTAAACCTTCATATTTAAAATGAAACAATTGTATAATCGTGCAATTGTTCAATTTAAGACACTATTACATTTTCAATTTCAAGCGCTTCAAATTGTAAGTTGCACATTGTTTAAAATTGTAATTTGATGCATACTATGTCTAATTTTTAAGAACTTGAAATTATACTATTTCAGCTAAGAATGCTTTCATGTTGAAATGGGTTTTATTTAAAATTCTTAAATTTGGAACAGTTCGATTTATGATTAACAGTTTTTTTAAACGCTATGTATATCTATAATTGATATTTTTTAATATCATGTATACTTATGAACAGAATGAAGGCATTAAATTAGTATTATTATTTGTAATACAGGATCCATAGGGGTTGGTGTGATACGAAATTACAAAGTTATACTTTGATTAATGATATTTAAAATATTTCAGAAGATTCTTGTTTCAGGTTTTACCAAAATTATCTTTGGACTTTCTACTTTAATCGTACCCTTCTTTAAACAACAAAAATATGCGTGAAGGTATATTTTTAAGTTTTTTTGGTAGCGTGTCAGCGATTGCAGATATTTCGTCTATACGGATAAGTGCGATATGTTAAAAAAAAAACTAAGCTCCAAATTTTATGAGATTTTACTTTCGTAACTGTTAATGAAACATCCACTGGGTCTCATAATGCATGTTTGCTCTCCAATTTTTGTTATTCATAAGAATATTAACGAAAATAAGCAAATGAAATTTGAATCTCGTATGGAGGTTCAGTGACATTAAAAAACTAACCTATATTAAATTTTATGATTTCTAAATTGCTTGCTAAATGATTTGTTTGTGTAAATATATATGTCAAAATGTTATTTACCAATTATTATTTCGTACTTAATTTTTATTGAGAAAATGAGATTCATTAACCTCTCCAACTAAAATCAAACTGTTGACAGATGTTCGTAATGCACAATCAAAAAGAAACACAAAAAACATATATGACACTTACCCTGAGTGCTTTTTTCAATTACCGCGTCATAGTTTATCATTATAAATAATAAAAAATGTAAAATTTTCAGAAAACACAACGGATATTCATGTAAAATGCAATATCATCCTTCATTCACAATTTCAAATCGGAGCTTTCTAAAAGCATCTCAGTTTCTTTAAAAATAATTGATTAATAATAAGATATATAATCTTCATATTGTAACAAAACAAAAAAATGACTAATTTGTTTTTCATTTCCAATTCTCTCATTATCACGCTAACCCCGGTATCGCACTTACCCCTATCGACCATATTGCAGCGCACAGGAAACATTACCGTATTGAAAAGTAAAGAATTATATTACAAATACTAAACTAGATTATCATTTAGTTGAAAATAATTTAATTTCAAATGCATAGTTCTACAACAGTTTGATGTTTAAGACCAAACGCTACAAATGTAAAAACGTACAGCAAAGTTTCTCATTATCATACTGACCCCGTTATCGCACTTAACCCCATCGATCCTATTGAAGTGCACAGGAAACATCGTATTGAAAAGTAAAATATTATAATACAAATACAAAACAAGATTGTCATTTAGGTGAAAATAATTTCATTCTAAATGCATAGTTCGAAAACAGTTTCATGTTGAAAGTCAAAAGCTTCAAATATAAAAACATACAACTTTGAATGTCGTACTTTTTTCCCTAAAGTCGTCGAGGATATGGGGTTATGTCGGTTAGGGTACGGGGTAAAGTCGGTTAAGGTACGTGATAAAGTGATGTAGGGTGCAGGGTAAAGTCTGCTAGGGTATGGGGTAAGGTCGATTAGAGTATGGGGTAAAGTCGGCTAAGCTACGGGGTTAGGGTACGGGGTAAAGTCTGCTGGGGACGTTGTAAAGTCAGATACGGGGTTAAGTCGTATAGGGTACGGGGTTGAGTCGGGTAGGGTACGGGGTGAAGTCAACTAAAGTAAGGGGTAAAGTTGGGTATGGTGCGGGGTAAAGTCAACTAGAGTACAGTGTGAAGTCGGCGAGAGTCTTCTTTCTACGTTCAAGAGTTTATTAATCCTATGGGTGCGTGTACACATGAAAATAAATATAAACGTGCTGGCCTTCATAAGCCCGCTTAGAAAGTTCCTCCAGGCAATGATTCCAGCCCCTGTTTCCAACGAGTCTTTAAAGCCGTATGTGTACTAAACGAGACCTCCTGGTATAATTAATTCTTCCTTTGTCCCTTCATTATGCCATTCTTCCCTTTTAGGGAAGATGAACTTACAGGGTTTCATGAAGGATAATTTCCTGAACACAAAATCACTTTGCATAACAAATATATTATCCTCGCATAGCATTCGCTTACTGATATGATATAAATCTGTGACCTCAAGATCACTAAGGTTGCCCCCTACAAAAAGTCTTTAGACTTCCGCAGCCGCAATCTTCGAAAAGGTGCAACGGAGAGATGTCCAGAATCACCTCAAGAGCTGATGTTGGTGTAATTTGCATAGCAACAGGCATGATGAAGGGAGAAAGGAAGAATTAATCTCTTAATTAAATCTGAAGAATTTACTTCCAAACTAGCCTGGAGTTGCCTTCAAGATCTTCTGAATACTGCCGGTAAAAACCGGATCAGTGTGATCTGGGTTCCCGGCTATGAAGATATTGAAGGTAATGAGAAACCAGATGCACTAGCTAAGGCGGGAGCCATTGATAAATGTTTCTATATATTAAAGGAGGGGGGGGGGGATGGTGCATTCTAAGAATTTCATATCTGGTACATGTACTACCAGGACTAATGTACTCATGAACATGGAAAGAAGGCCCCAGTTGACTTTACCCCGTACCCTACTTGACTTAACACCGTACCCTATCCGACTTCACCCCCTACCCTACCTGACTTTACAACGTCCCCCGCTGACTTACACCGTACCTTTTGGTGATGCCGCCGAGCTATATTTTTCGATACTGAGACGATACCGATACACGGAAAGAAGTTTGGGTAAGCGGCTCTCCCACTACGTGGAAAGGCTGTGTCATACGCTAGGAGATCGGCTTGCTTTCAACTTCGTACGGCTGCTCTCTCGTTGTGGGCAAGATTTTGTCCCACAATGGTGTAGCCGTTGCACGAACGTGTTGAGCAAGCAGCGCACCCATGCTACGGGATAACGGCGCACCCACGAACTAACGTACTGATTTACCGAAAACCGTTCGCTAGTTTGGGAGTTTTGTTATTTATTTGCAAGTGGTTATCGAGGTGGCTTTTTCGTGTTCAAAAATGGATGACTTTTTTATAAAGTACGATTTCCAGCATCTGAAGAATCTTTTCAAATGTAAATATTTAATAAAATATATATGCTTGCTGTTTTAAATATGTGCACATAACCTATGAATTGCAGATTTTAAAATTCATTAATGTATCGTGACGCACGACAACTTTCTTCGAAATGATCATTTCATACATTACTTTTTTCAAAATAAACGTAATATTCTATTTAGATTAAATATTTATTTAAAAATTAAGAGCGCAGATTCACTTCCGAAGTGACCTGCGCTGGCGGATTGCTTTCTCTTTTATGGGGCAAATTTTGTCCCACAGGCGGGAGTGAATTTCGACGCACGTTTGAGGCATTCGTTCACCCGAATGTGACGCAGTATCTGAACCACACGAGCGGTGGCGCTGCTCTACTACTGCTAGTGCAGCCGCTTATCCAAACTTCTTTCAGTGTAGGATACTCACCTTCCAGGCTTGGTTTTGTATCGCTCAGTTTCGTCTCGTATCGCAAAAATCTCGGAAAATGCGGTCTCGTATCGGTCTGGTATCGGAATTCTGAGACAAAACGACCAGATGGGATTTTCCTCGTTCATAATAGAAGATAGAGTAGGGCTGGCCGATTGGCCGGCCGCAGGTACCGGAAAAAGGAGCTGCGAGGAGCTTAGCCCTTTGGGACCAGGCCTTTTAAGAAAAGAATAATATATTCTAAAATCTTAACTCTACAGTTTGCACTGCCGAACAAATTTTAAAGTACTCACTGAGATACCGATTTGTTTTATTCAAACAAACTCAAACTTTTTTCGATCATATTTTTAAAACAAATCTTATACATGAACCCATAAAATTTTGATGTAAACGAAAGTTTTTATTTAAATAAATTATCCTCTTACTTTTTATTTATAGGTCAAGAGGCGCATAGATATTCCTTAACTTCTATTTTAAATAATATACGTAAATCTACAATCAGCGTTTTGAAGAGTTTCAAAAAAAAATACAAATATTTTATTAAGATTTCTGTGAAAATTTAAAATGTAGGAATTTTAGACTTCTTAAAGAAATTAAAAATATTTTTGAACTTGAAAACAGTTCGCAAAATATATAAAATATTTCCTTCTAATAGCCCTGAAGTTTGAAATGTCAAACTGACTCCAACTGTTCCTTAGATTTTGTAAAATCCTATAAAATAAAGAAATTAAAAAAAATAATTTTCGGGATTCATTTGCGACATAACGGAAATCCTTAAATATCATTCTAAATTTTCTGTAAAATCGTAGGAAAATTATATTAAAACTTTTTAATCAGAAGGATAATACTTATTATCCTAGTTGTCATATTTCAGAATTTCCTTTTAGCTATAATTTGAGTATTCGAAAACTTCGTCTCTGAAAACGATAATGCCTTTCTTTAATAAAGAGGTTTTTCGCAATACTATGTACTTTGTACTATTTTATTTTAATATGTATAAGATATGTTTTGTTGTTAATCTTATACAATTTACTTTCCTTTGAGTTTTTCAATTTACTTATATTAATAATAATTCTAACCTTATTTTAAAATATGTAGACAAATTTAATCAGAAAATTGTGAAATTTCTAACAAGGGGGGTTAGGTTGGTGTCCGCCGCCGATTTTCTTGTTACTTTGCAGGTGAAAAGAGGATCCCAGACTATGAAAAAAAAAATTCAAAATTTTGGACAAACGTTCACATTTAGGGGTTGAAATAATCACCCCTTCTACTTTTTTGAGTCTTTTATTGTTTTAAGAGGTAAGATTGTTTTTTTTTATTGTTTTTACACAAAATTGTTCTAATTGATGCTGCATTACAATGTTAGCGTGAGTTGTAAAAACACTTACTATACCCTATAATATTACTAATATACCCTATGATATTATCAATGAATAAGAAATATATTTATTAATATAACATCTCTGTAAGTAAAGGATTAAAATATTTGGTTTGGGAATCGATAATAATATGACTGATTTTTTGTTAACAATGGCACTTGTTCTCGTTATGTAAAAGCGATAAGGGTAAGTGCATGTGTTTGCATTTTTTGAACGGAAACATGTACATGCCTGAACCTAAATAAAAATTCTTTAAACAGTTTTGTTATATGTATCATCATTAAAATTGCCTGCTAAACAAAACATAAAAAGTTTTTTAAGGGTTAGTTTTCACATAACAAGGGTTTATTAATATAAGAACACGTGCCATCGTTAACAAAAAATCAGTTATATTATTATTGATTGTCTAAACCAAATATTTTAATCCTTTACTTACAAAAATATTATATTAATAAATATATTTCTTATTCATTGATAATATTATAGGGGTGGATGACACGTAATTTAGGGGTTATTTAGAGTAACACTGATGATTCTTAATAGAATTTGATATCAAAACAAGATGTTTGCAGCAACAAAGTCCGAAATTTCAATCTACATATATGTCATATGACGAAGTATTCTAGGGGTAGATTTTCTAAATGATGATACTCTAGAGGGTAAGTGTTTTTACAACTCACGCTAATATTGTAATGCAGCATTAATTAGCACAATGTTGTATAAAAACAATAAACAAAAAACAATGTTACGTCTTAAAAACACTAAAAGACTCAAAAATGTAGAAGGGGTGATTTCAACCTCTAAATGTGAACGTTTGCTCAAAATTTGTTTTTTCATAGTCTGGGTTCCTCTTTTCACCTGCAAAGTAACAAAAAAATCGGCGCCGGACACCAACCTAACCCCCCTTGTAAGTATCAAAACAAAAATAAGAAATTGATACTTCAAGCAAAAAATCGATAAAAGCTTTCTATCCAAACTCATTCATAATTCACTTATTTAACAAACCATCACTTGAAAGTAGCAGCAAAAAACTAGAAAGTCGCTATTTTGAATAAAAATGGAGTTACTGCAGAAAAAAATCAATTACCTACTGCCGTAAAAGGATTGTTTTAAAATATAATTTCATCATCATTCACAATTTTTAATACGATTTTAGTTTAGGGAGCGTTCACATATTACGTAACATCAAAAGGGGGAGGGGTTTATTGCTTCATTACGATCTGCTATGTGGGGGCAGGGGTATTTTGACCCGATTACGTAACAGTTTAAAGTTATGAATTTTCTGCACCATCAACTTTGTATATCAAAATTTCTATATAAATAATTTTACCTCATAAAATTTTTTCTGAATGTTTCTAAACATTATTTATAGAAGAGAAAGTTTAAATCGTAAATGATTCTTTAATAAAATTTGCGGAAAAAGAATATGGAAGACTTTTTGAGACAATTTTCTTAATTTTTGAGGATTTAAAATATTTTAAGGTAAGCTGGATTTTGCAGGGTGTCAAGAGAATTAAATAATGTTCCTAAGATTCATGCGAAAATTTTAAATGATTGTTTTGTAATGAATTCTGGGAGAAAATTTAAAAAGAATACAATTTTTTTTAAATTATTTCCTAAAATGTTTAAAAAGAGTGTAAAAGATTTTAAAGGCAAATTTTGCCATATTACATAATTTTAGAAAAAATGTGAGTAAGTTTTACAGATATTAAGAAGGTTTAAAACGATTCAAAAATAATTAAAACAGATCTACAGATGTTTTAAGAATTTTATAAGGTTTTAGGAAAAGGAATAAAAACTTTTTTTAGGTTTTTACGAAAAATTAAAAGAATTTTTTATTTCATAAAATTAATTTTAAGAGATTGTAAGGCCATTTTTTTCATTTGCAGAATTTAAAAAATAATCAGGAAAAAATTAAATAATTTTCAAAGATTTAGAAGGTCTGACACGATTAAAAAAAAATTTCTCAATATTCGTGTGAAAATTTTAAATAATTTTGATTTTGAAAAATGAAATTTAAGAGAAAATTAAAAGAGATTTTTAAACATATCAAACGATTTCCTGAAATTTCGAAAAAGAATGTAGAAGATTTTGAAGAGAAATGTTTTAATTTGGTAAGATTGAAAAATAAAACGAATAAATTCCAGAAATATTGAGTAGAATTGAAGAGATTCAAAAAGAATTTCAAAATTTTTTGAGAAGATTCTCAATTCTCGGAATTTAATTTCAATTTGACTTTAAGTTAAGTGTTCAATAACTTTTGACAAATAAATAGTTACTTGAAAT
>CAKNWT010260521.1:0-12028 GCA_932066315.1 Andricus coriarius
AAAAAAAATGCATTTTCAGATTTTATCTTACAAAAAGTTTCAAAACTTCCGATACCAGTGTCGAAAAACATTTGTAGCCCTTACTCTCGCTGATATCCTTTTTCAGCGGACATGAAAAAACCTCGGGTCCTCGTGTTGGGCATTTTAAATCAGGGAAGTTGTGCGAGCAACTAACTCCTCCCACCTTTTCGGGGTCCCTGCTTTGAAATGCTCAACACTAAAACGCTTGTTTTTTTGGGCCCTTCCGAAAAGGGGTTCGGCGTGAGTGTGGGGAGAAGAAGTGGGCCACAAGCCTTTCACCCTCAGAATATGTGTCAACTCATTTCTCCTTCCTTTTCAAGGTCTATCCTTTAAACTTAATTAATATTTCAAAAAATTTAATAGTTTCTTGAGAAAATTCTAAAAAATCATTTTTGTAAATTTTCTTGAAAAATATTAATTTTAGGGAAAAAGCATGAGTACAAAAAAAATGTGTACAAAATTTTTAGCTTAGATAAATATTTTTCAAGATTTAGAACAAAAACTAATTTTTGAAAAAAGTAAAAAATGTCAATAACTTTATTTCTATTGCCCTGCGCCAAAAATCCTTTTAAGAGGGTTGATCTTGGTTGATCTTTTCGAAAGTATGCCCGTTAATTTTTCCAGGTGATATTTTTGTTTGAAAAAATAGAATTTCTTTAAAAAACTCGGAAATTCCAATGGTTTCTGTTTTTGGTACTCTCAATGATATTAGTCATCAGTAGATAGGAATTTAAACCCTCCTATATAAAAAATGTCGGATAATTATAAATAAAAACAATTTTATTGTAACTGAAATACACATCGCACCCCTGAATAGAAATTGAATCTATTTTCCTCATGTGTGTCACATATAGAAGTGTAATATTTACAATCTACCCAATAACAACTATGTATTTTTGCAAAACCACTTCCGTTAGGTAAATAAGATATAGGTACCGAAGGAGAGAAAAGGATTTGTGTAGGAAAGAATGCAGTACCTATAGGCGTCGACGTATCGGGTCAGATAAAGATGCAAGAGATTATGCAATTTATGAATTATGGCGAAACAACACTAACTTCAGCCGATGTGTTGTGGAATGCTCAAGGCCCATTGGCTATTGGTTGGTGCCACGAATGAAGCCGGGCTCTTTTGGTATCGTTATTGTCGGTGGTCGGTCTTTGGTCAAATCACCTGGGAGATTCTTAATTATAGGGGGACGAGATGACTCTCCTCGGGGGTGAAATGACCTCGGCCTTTAATTCGTGAGAGAAGAGCGTCGGTCATTGGGAAGCCACTAATAGCATCAAATAGAGCCAACAATCCAGCACTCAATCCACGAAAGTCTAAACTCTAAACGCACTTTTTTTGGTGCCATTAGGGCCATTTAGCCTCCAGACCTTTACATTGGTTCATGGTCCACGCAAAATCCGTGAAGGTTGTGTCTTCACTCTTCATGCTCACCTGGCTTCCAAGAATTTTGGTTTTTTCTTCGTTATTATACGAGACCTTCGCAAGGTTATATGTTATCAAGTATGTTAATTTAATTTCGACGATGGTTCAGTTCCTTGTTTTCTTTCCCAGAAGACTCCACTCATTCTCGCGTGGAGTTTATTATAAATTAATTGTTCATTAAGGATATTTTTTATTTTAATAACTTAGTAAAATTAGATGCAGTGTTATATTTGTTTTCAAAACCTAAAGACGATATGACCCCGATAAAAAAACTAGTAATAATTGGACCAAGTCCTTTTGGGAAATTTCTTCTTGTTTCATAAACTACAAAATAAATGGGTGTGAGTAAAATCCACCAAAAGTCAATTTTCCATTTATTTTGTGTGGAGTCTAAATTTAATTTTTAATTTCTGATAGAAAAAACATCAAACACATTAGTTGAAGTTTTATGCAACTACCGTACCGTCAACTGGGGTGACTCTGGGATATCCGGGATAATGTAAGTCGCCTTATAACTTTGTCAAAAAAGTTAATTTTTTTAGAACTTTTCAGAGGTTCAAACATACACAGAAAAACGCGGATCCTCAAAAGTACGCCGATTCGGTGTTCTTTTGAGCTGCAACAAAAATAATCTCACTTTTTTTCTGTGTAGATGTAGAATAATATTTTAGAAACTTTTGCAACTATTTTTGACAATGTTATAGGGTGATTAACATTACTCCGGAAGTACCAGCGTTGTCTCTGCCAACTTTAGTTGAATCGAATTTTCTCCCAAAAATAGATAAATTTTCTCCCAAAAATAGTTGAATTTTCAACCAAAATATATCAATCTCTAGTCGCAGTAAATGAAAAATGGTTGAATTCAGCATTCGGCGATTTCCTTACAATTAGTAAATTTTAGAATTTAGTATAATTTATTTGAATTTGAGTGGAGTTGATTTAATATTTAGTAGAACTAATCTGCATTTAGTTTATTTCATTTGAAAATCAGTTTAATATGTTGCGTTTTCAGTGGAATTCGCTTTGAATTAAATAAACTTCTTTTTGAATTAGTTGAGCTTACTTTGATTATGTCAATCATCAGAATTGACTTTCGAGTCCGTAGAATCCATTTGTAAATAAGTTGGTTACATTTTTATTAACATCAATTCATTTGTATTAATGTGAATTCATTTGCATTATTAGTATGAAATCAATTGAATTAATACACAATCAGATGAATTTAACTAATTTCACCTTCAATTTTCTTGAATTCAGTTGAATGATTGAATTTTAATTAAACTCTCAAATTCTTTTGAATTCAAAATTAATTAATTGACCGAATTCTTTCAATTTATTCAAATTCAACTGAATCTTGAATTTGTTTAAATTAACTGAATTTGTAATTCCTGCAATGTGTTCAAATTAATTTGAATCCTGAATTATTAAAATTTATTAAAATTCACTAGATCAATGAAATCTAAATTTTATTTTTTTTAAAGTTGAATATAGTTACATTCTTTTTACTTCGTTTAAACTAAACTTGAATGAATTCGGGTTCACTTGAATTTATTTCAGTTGAATCTAAGTCACTTAACTTATCTTAAAATCAGATGAATTTATTTAATCGTAGATTAACTCTTCTGGTTTTAGAATAGTTCACCTTTGAATTCACTTTGAATTACATGAAATTAGCGCACTTAAATTTTTGAATTTAAACCACAAATAAAATCCTCTAATCATTCTTTCTAAATAGAAAGAAGGATTCCTTTTTGACAGTTTAAAAAAATTGTATTCGTGTTCGAAGTTAAATATACGTAACCTTGAAACTAACAATCCATACCATCTAAAAACATATTTTCGAATTCTTCATGAAACCTACAAGCTAATGATTTTTCTTCGGGAAGGTACAGTTTTGTTACTTGTATGATTTCAAGAGACTTTTACATAACATTACATTTCTGAGAAAATTACACTTGATAAGGATCATCCATAGTAATTAAATCTTTCGTTTTTAGATTTTTAAAATTGTTCAGGCTTGATATTTTCTGCCTAATTTTTTGTTTCCTTTTTAGAGCATAGTAGTTTTTTAACTTTAATAACTAGTTCACCCTATATTACTAATTAAGATACGAGCTAGGTTTACCTTCAGAAGTTCGATATAAACTATTACTTGCATATCCAGTTTAATAACTGGCGTAAAGATTGCGGTTAATTGGCATTCAAGAATTCAAACCCATCGAGAAACTTATTGCAGGATTCTAAATATTCTGTGATAGCGGAACCATTCATATGCGTATGCGACGCACTTTAAAATTTATTTACTAGTAATAACTCACTTTTTGAATACCAGATTAAATTACGTTTTATGGGTAAATTCAATTTTATATTCAAAATACTTCCTAGATATAAATAAGTGACTCAATTAATTCATTCTTTATTATCTTTTAGTTTATTTCGTACCATAAAACTACGCGCAGTTATAATATGCACACAGGGAAAAGTTAACATTGAGTCAAGAAAATATTAGTACAAAGATGGACGATGTACTATTATTTAACCCAAGAAAATTTGTCTTGTATTGAAAAAATTTACTCAAATAAAGAAACTTGACTTTTTTAATAACGTAAATTTTCTTGAGGCAAGAAAAGTATTTTGTATGTTTCATTTATTACCAAAATTTATTTGTCCTTTTTAAAGAGTCATAAAAAATATAATTTAAAAAATTGTATTGTTTTGATGTGGTCAAGAATGTACTTAAGAAAACAGATTTATTAATCTTTGATTTTGCAATCTTGATGTAATGTTTATTTATATTTAAGGACTCTTAGTTGATTTTCTTTGAGTTCAATGAATCTTGGCAAAAGTCCATTACGTCCAACGTCTTCATCACGATGGTCTTGGCGCGAGAAGAAGCACGACTTTTCCTTCATTATTTTTTTGGCTTTTTTCCTTCTTTATTTGTCTCTTGCAACAGGTAATATCGTCACGTGGCGAGTCTAAGTGCTCTCGAACTGAATTGCATGCACTGCTGCTTCCAGTGTCCTGCCAGGTAAACCTTCAGCAAGTTTGTTAACGTCACTAACCCTTCAAATCTTCCTCGTATTTGTTACGAAATTCACTTAAATAGTTTCAAAATCACTTTTCGTTATTAAAATTAAATTCCATTGAAAATAAAACGAAGAACTTGTACTATATTGGGAACATAACTTTCTTTATTTTATTTCATTTAAGTTGAATTTGTAAAACCTCCTTTGTAGTTTCACATTTTATTTTTATCTTTCCTGAATACAAACCTATTATTAAGATATAAGGAAAACTATATGAATAATGTATTCGAATTACTTTCCTCGAAAGAAAAGTTTAGAACGAGTGATATAGAAATCTGGGTTTAAACACTATAAGTGTTATTAATTGCCATAACTGATTTTTCTTGGAGCATCCTCAACGCAATATACATGCACATTTTTGCGACGAAAGCAGTGACGATACTTTACTAATTCTTCATAACTTAAGTTTTTACTAAGAATTCTCTCGGTCGTTTACCTCATCAGTACGAAATAGTACCTCTTATGGAAACTTGTGTTTGCTTTTCGTAATGCTGACACCCAGCAATTTTTGTCAAAAAGAATTCTGGTAGCCCATCACAAACAATTCAATTGTTCCACCCAATTATATTTTTCCTGCTGAAAACATAAACGCTTTTTTACCTTGTTATGATTTTACGACATATTAAACCACTAATTGTCCTTTAGAAAAGTACACTAATACAAGTTATGTCAGTCTTGACATACACATAACTAGAGACGTAATCCAGACTATTAAAAAAATAAGTAGAGCAGTACTAAGGTTTCTTGCCAATCGCAATGTGGTTTACATCTTTCAACGTTTCTAATCCCATAAAATAAACTTGTTGGTTAACCGCCACTTGCTTTCGCGTTCGTCATTTTTAAAATTGTTGTCTTCTTAGTTGATAAAAAAGTCAATTTGCCCCCGAAAGTCGTGAGCCTCGTGATTTGCTGTTTGCTATAATAGTGTTCTGCATCTCACAATTGATTTACATGGAAATTTATACAACTAATGCTAAGCGATATAACGGATTCTCGACAACAACGTCGTTAACATGGAATGCTTTTCACTAGTGCATCCATAACGTGATCTATAGCTTTGCAAACGTAACATAAAATGTTTCACGATCGTCATTCGGATTGACTGCTGATGACCAGAAAAATATTATATCGTTGTCATTTCCTTTAAGGGTTGTCTTTTCAATAACAAAATTCTTTAGAAATTTAAAAGATTTAAGCTGCAAGAATCAACAACGCCTAAAGAACAAGCACAGATGCAAATGCCCCTATTAAAAAAACCCCAAGTCAAGAAGGAGGAAAGACAAAGAGGGCATCTCCAAATTCTCCTCCTTTTGTTCTTTCTCTCGTATTTCTTTATTTATATTCATATTAAATAAACATTTTTTGAAAACCATTTTTTCAACCGAAATATTCTGACACAAAAAATTAAAGAAAAATGTTTTCAAATGTACGGATAAATATATGTACGCTATAATTATATTAAAATTTTATATAATCTTGCAACTGCAATATTAACCAAAGAATCACTCTTTTCATTGCAAATTGCGCCCCCACAAGAAATGATGTAATTTATACAGATTTAATAAAATTCAAGATTATCAAAGGAATTTTCACTTTTGGCTTTCGTCCAAATACTTGACACGCCCTTTCATTCTTATTTAATTTTGGCCTTCAAGCATGAATTTGAATTTTGATTTATTCTAATTTTAATGTCTTCAGTTGGGTTTGTCCTCTAAGTTTGTTTACACTGCTTTCTCTCTAGTCGTGAGTGTAGTAAATTTCACGGTTTCACGCTTCCTCCGGAAGTGATTTAATCCACTAAAAGTTTTTCGCATTCTGTAATTAACATGCATACACAAGGGTACTAGGATCGCGTTCATGGCTAGAGAGCAACAGGTGTTTGTCGAGTAATACTTGACCACGTTAATAGTCTTACGGTAGAAATAATTGGCCAGTGCAGTGGTGGATCGTAAAGTGCGTAGATCAGTAATATTCCTTGTTAGACACGGAACTGATTTAATAGGCGACGTTTCCACTGCATTGTAACCAAATGTGTACTCGTAATAACATTCCATCATCAATCTTTCTCTTGTCTATATAAAACAGTCGTAACTATAAAATATTTGTATTTAATGGGCTTCTTCCAATTTTCAAAGATCTGCTTAGCTTTTTTACGTTACAAAAGGCAGTCAATCAAAAAAGAGGACCAACTCATTTTTGTCCTATTGAAATTTCAATAAGTAATATATAATAAGCAGCTAAGGGAAAATTAAACAAAGCTCCTTAGGGTGGCCAGTAGAGTGAGTAAAAAGCAACCTTTTTGAAGTAGCGAATTATAATAGTGGGTGAAAGTTGTATTTGTCCAACACTAGTAAGCCCTGCAAATTTCCCGAGAATGCCAATTGTCCTAAACTTGAAATTATTACATTTTTCAAAGTTTTCATTCTAAATTAATGGTTTGAGAATGTTTAATTTTTTTGTGTAAAAACCTCGAAATAAAAATTGATTATCTCTAGTGGCTTCTGATTTGGAAATATACAATTCGAAATGTTTTTTCCCTGAAAATCGTCTAATTTTAAAACCTTAGAATTTATTTAAATTTTGCAGACTCCTTTTTTGGTATTGTACAATTTAGAATTATTTAATCTTGAGTACCTAATTTCTAAGGTGTTATAGACATTAAAATCATTAAACTTCAGAAACTTTCAATTTGAATTGTACAATATTGAAAATTTAAATTAAATGTTCTTCAATTTTCAGTGTTTAATTAAAAATTGAGAGCTTTGAATTTATAATCGCTCCGTATTAGATTCGTTAATTTTATTTAAATGTCCAGGAAAAAATGTTCAAACCCCGTAAAAAACGGAAAGTTTTTCTGAGTCTTGAATGGCCGTTGGCCACCTTTGAACTAGAAAAACCAAACGTCCTCAAGATCGTGTATTAATTATTTTCATTCTCGAAACGTGACACCAATTAGCAGTTGTACTTTACACCAAATCGATGCTCCTCAGTAGTCCAGCAGTACGCAGAATCGACGGGGAAACGGGTTTATCGCAAAACATAGGTACTTGATACCTAAGTGGTTTGACAATCGCTCCTCCATTAGCCAGGATCTCCGTTATACCCACCTGCGACCAAATGACACCTTGAAAAAGTCCAGAAGCCAAAACACATTTCCTGGGAGGGAGGGGCCACCATATGTCGAGCGTGCCTTATGGTTTTTCCCCACATCATACCTCCTCGTCTTCGATTGGTATCCCAATTCGCGACTCAGAAACCCCCTTTCGCTGACCACTTTTTGCCCCATTGTCCCGCTTCACAACTTCTGATTGCACCATTATACCGTTTCTCTTTCTCGTTACAGGCTTAGGCGTTTGGGGCTTAAGGAAGATGAGCAAGAAGATAGACTCGTTTCGCAAATCCGGATCTCGAGAGACCATCAATTCCACCTCAGAAAACTCTTCTCTAAACAACAACAATAATAACAATAGTAACAATAATAGTGAAAAAGTGGAAAGACTCTTCGAGCAGAAAAGTGAAGCAAAACAGGAAAGGAGGATATTCAATGCACAAAGATCTCCATCTCCTTTTAAGTCTTTTTTCATCAGGATGGGGTCCACAGGGATGTTGAACTCCTCCAGAAGCAACAGACGTTCTCAAAGTATTGAAAAAACACCAGAAAAGGAAAATCTCTTCAGGAGCTGCAGTACCAGTCAGTTGAACACTAGCCCTACTTACGTAAAAGGAGATGATCCTTCTGAAGGAATTGATCTTCAAATCAACAGCAGAAAGGACAAAACAGTGTCTTGCGATAATTTGAGTGGTAGACCTGATGACGATGTCTTCGAAGAGAGAATAATTTCACCTTCTCTCGGTCTCTCTACTCCACGAGGTCATTCCCCTTCACCATCTTCCAGGACCTTCAGTTCATTTGATTTTGGAGAATCGAAAGACGATAACCTAAGAAAATCTAGCAGTTGCGATTTTAAGGAAGTGAAAAAGACTAGTTTTCCATATTCATTTTTGAGGTCCAAACTTTCCGTTCTTCCTGAAGAGAGACATGGGTCAGGCTTAAAGGATGAGAGGCTTTTCAAGACTGCCTCAGAGGAACACTTCCCTTCTCTGAAAATCGAAGACTCTTTTGAAGGAACAACTACCTTGGGAAGAAGACGTCCCAGAAATGGACATTTTAACAGAAATGCTCCCTCTAGGTCTCAGGACGTTTCAAGAATGGGCAGGAATTCATATGCAGAATTCAGAAGCGAAAGGGCTGAACGTTGTGAGCAAGATAGGTATAGTCTCAATCCGAGTCATTTGGAGAGGATTGAAGATGATTTGCAGATAGAGGATGGCTACGACAATCATCGAAGCCCCATGTCTCTTCCGCAATCTGGACTTTCCTTGAACGACTCCAGGTTTTCGGATACTGTTTCTTTAAATCATGAAATAGGGATAAATCATGATGGAGGTTTGAATTCTGAAGTTGGTTTGAATTTAGAAATAGCGACGAACTTGAGGAACCATAGGAGGAATTCAGCTCCTAGTGGAGAACAGAGATTGTCTTCTCATTATGTGAGTTCTAATGAATCTGGGTATGACAGTGATGGACCCAGAGGAGAATCTGCTGCAGCTTCTGAAAATGAAACCCAGAGTTTAAAATGTACAGATAGTTCGGATACAAGTAGTGTTGTGGACTCGGAATTAGAGAAACCTATGAGAAGCTCAACTCCTAGTGAATGTCAGGAACAGGATGCTGATAGCTTGAGGTCGAGCAGAACTGGTGAAAATGGGAGTGCGGAGGTCGAGGTGAGAATAGATGGTCTCAGGTGGCACCAGAGTAACTCGGGAAGAATGTTGCCTAGCATACATCAAACTTCGCTCTTGCCAGGTTCAGCAAATTCGCATTTGGCGCCGAGTTCGGATGTCTTAGGAGTTGGACAGAGTCAAAATACCGGTGCCACTCTGTCCCATCGGATGAGGCTGCAACAGGACAAGACGAGATTTCTGAGTGACATCATCCAGCCTCCAAAAAAAGTAAGGAGATGCCGACTTGTACAGCTCATCAAGAAAGACCCTAAGGAGAGCTTGGGTATTAGATTGGCCCAGCAACGAATTGGGGAGATTCGGTATATTGTGGTTCAGCTGGAAACTGATGGAATTGCTCATAGGTAAGTTTCTAGGCTGGTAACAAGTATTTTATTTTATTTTTACTCGGGCTTCCATTTAGATCTTAGAATCAGAGGATTCTGATTTGAGGTTTCAATTAATTGATGATAAAGCAAATCTTGTTACCCAGTGTTAACATTTTTTTTTAGATTTACAAAAATTTTATTTTACCACTAAACTACAAAATTCTATAAAATTCAGGTTTTTTCTATTTTTATCTTTTTTTCCGTAGTATCGATATTTTCGGAAATATTCCAGATTTAATGTTCAATATCACTTTCAAAATGAAAAAATCATATTGTGCACGTGCAAAAACTTAAAAAAATATAAGGTTATTTTCAAAAATATATGTTGCATCAGGCTTCAATTTCAACCCTATAAGAAACCTTTAGCATTTTCGGTTTGTTTGATGCAAGGTTTCAGAAACAGCCAAAAAATGGGAGGTTTCACTTATTACACCTGTTTTTCTGAAAAACTGGAAAAACATACTGAAATTTCCCATCAATTGATTATAAATAGAATCTTGTTACATAGTGTTATTCAACAGTTTATGAACTTATTAAAGAAATATCTGCTAATTGACATAAGTTAAAGAATTTTTTCCAAATAAACAATAAATCCGAGAAAATGTACAATGTGTAATCTGAAAAAGAAAACGTGATATGAAGTTGCTTTCTCCCGTTAAGAGGTTAATAGGGTAGCCTCTTCAGAAGTACTTTCCTATCGCCAATTTCCAAGTTCTCTTTTCCAATTTCTAATAAATTGTTAACAGTTGCTAATAATAAATTACTTCACAAAATAATTATTTTAAAATCTTCAAATTCCAAAACTCTTCAATTTTAAGGGATAGATATCATACAAGTTTCTGGAATAAAGAGAATCATAGATAATAATACAAAAATTATATTCGTCACAAAAATAAATTTTTTTACAAATTTTATCATTTTTTTGATAAAATTTGCATTATTAATACTCAAACTGTCTGAAAATCTGTTAGGTTTTCATTGTAACAATTCTTATGAAGAAAATTTCTTAAAAGCAGTGATTCATGCAAGAAAACGGCTCCTACATCCGGCAGATTTCATCCGGTTACCCACAATATATAGTTTCGCAATATGTCAGCTGTCTAATAAAATTGCCAAGGCCTCTTTCTCTGAAAGATTTTATTATCTGTCGAAGAGATTTATTTTCGGTTCGCTGCCCTCTTTAAAAAAAAAACTCTTGTGCAATCAATTCTTCATTTTTTAATTATCCTTTTAAAAGTGTCTTCTTCGAATATCTATTGTATTTTAAAGATGTGGAAAGGAAATGATTAGTTTCTTCGATTGTAAACTAAAGAGAATGTTTAAATTGCAATAAATCATATATTCATTTATAGGGAACGTGATTGCATCAAATATAAATAGGATAATTATGTGATTTCATCGAAGGAATTCACATTTTAGAGGCCGTAAGCATTCAAGCATCAATTTGATGTTGCCTTAACATTTTTAAATTTTGCTCAATTTGCTAATCCCATTCTTCGTTTGAACCTTTTATTTTTAAACGAATTCGCTTATCTGCATTTGCATAAAATTATTTCTCTCCGATGAATATGATTTTTAAATTACTAAAATTCTAAAGTCATTCAGAGATTTCTTTATTTTATTAGAAACTTAATTTAGCCGCCTTCTCTTACTCCCTCTCCCCCACTTTCCCCCACCCTCCTATTCACACTTCCCCTCCCCTCTCATTAATTCCTCTCCCATACCCTAACTCCCTCCCCTACTTCTACCTCCTTAATTTCCCCTCCTCTTACACCTTATTTCATCGCCCTTCTCCGTTCCCGTTTTCTTAATTCCCCTCATCCCCGTCCCCATTACCAAATCACCTTCCCTTTCTTACTTCCCTTTTCTACTTCGCCCCCTTTTCATCCCGTCACTTCTTATATTTCTGCCCGGGTCTACAAAACCCTAAAAAGAAATAATATTTGAAACCCGTGTTTTTGAACCCAGCTAAATAAAGATATTTTAATAATATAATGTCCTCTTTCACAGAGATGGGAGACTGAGGCTCGGCGATGAGATCGTCGAGGTCGAAGGGAAGGAACTCCGAACTCTCGAGAGTCTTGAGCAAGTTCAAGAGTACCTAAAATCCTTCAATGGCAATAAAGTGCGACTGATAACTGCTTACGAAGAAACAGTGCCCCAAGTATGCTTGGTTCCTCCCCTATCAGAAGGTTACGAGTACCTCGAAAACGCAAAGAACCTTTCCAATATGACGCTTCTTGACTCCCAGAAAGAGAAAGTCAATTCCTCAAATAATTCTCCGTCCACCTGCGATGATAATATGCAGTCCAAAA
>CAKNWT010260535.1:399-11890 GCA_932066315.1 Andricus coriarius
ATCTACTGGAATTCCTCATTCTCCACCACTCAACGTATCAGTGCTACGAAGCCTGATATTGTCCTCCAAGATCTGAAGACCAAGATCATTTACGTGATTGAATTCTCGGCACCAGCCGATGGTAATATCACGGCAAAAGAGGAAGAAAAACGGGTGAAATATCAAGCACTTCTTTTCGAGCTTAGCAGGCTGTTCCAAGGCTACAAAGTCCATCTTGTAGTTCTCATAATCGGCTGTCTTGGAGGTATGGAAGCTTCATTTCTTAGCCAACTCAACAAGATTCCGGCTTGCCAGCGTCAGGCTCATTCCATCGCAAACCGCATGCAAAAGGCTGTTCTTCTGGGATCACTTCATCTGGTCCGTCAACACTGTTCCTCATAATAGTCTACAAAGCTTGGTAGCTCTAAAAAAGTATCCAGAGGTGAAACCTTCATCTCCAACTGTCCCGTCTGCCGCGTAAGGTCATCCGTGGCTAGAGACCTGACTCCAAGGAACACTGTTACACGATGTTATCTCGCGTAAATTTCCCGCTCTTGCTTACCTTCTAGGACAGAAGGAGCAGAAGTGGATGACGTAAACGTTCCAGTTGCGTCGGGATTGGTTGCTTTAAGGAACCATGATCGTAGCTTCCGGAGCCTACAACTTCTCATAATATATATAATATAATGCCGAACGGCGAAACGAGTTCGAACCCCGAACTAAATCAAAGCACCCCACCCTTCGGAGGGGCAACCCCCAATATAACGAATCAAAACTCCGGATTACCAGCTATGGCAATGAGCGCGGCGATGGCTTCTGCATTGGAGGGGATGACCCCACAGCAATGCACTTTCCATATCCCGACATTTGACGGCAAAAATCCCCCCCTGAAAGACTTTATCCAAGATGTCGCAAACGGTTCGGTTTACGTGAACGAAACCTCCGAACCTTCCTTTGTGAAGGTAGTCCTAGGTAAATTAAAGGGGATCGCCAGGGAAAGCGTGAGGGATAAAACCTTCAACAAATTACAAGACCTGGTTACTCATCTAAAGAAACGGTTTGCCCTTACAAAGAAGTATCAATGGAACTTTGAATCCATAGTGAACTTGCGAATGAAAAAAACAGAGAGCGTGAGTGACTATTACGACCGTACTTTGGGGCTACTTGATGGAGCAAAGCACTCCTTAGACGAGAAATACGTCACCAGACGATAACACGAAGAGGATGATGAAACCGGTAAGAGACTATGCCCTGGACGCCTACATTCGAGGGCTACCCGATGAGATGGCCACTTTCGTAGACACTCGCAACCCGAAAGATTTGGACGAGGCCTATGTGCATGCGCGGCATATCGAGGAAAGACAAAGATATGCGGACAGAGCAGAGGCAACCTCGGTCTCCTCCGATCACTTATCCCGACACAACGAAACCAGTTTAGAGCGTGCAAGATCACCTAGCCCCTACTCGAGGCAAATGGACGGGAATCAAAGACAGCGTGGAATGGAGAAAATGAATAGTGTTTCAAATGTCACTCAAGGTAATCCAACTCCCCAGGCTATGGTTACCCCTATCCACTACCGTATCCCCCCCCCTCCAAGTTTACCTACAAGATGCTGCAAAAAGACCAGCAGAAGCCAGCGGATACACCCAAAGCTCATCAGGCTCACCTAGACCTGTCTCACCAAAACCTTCTTTAAACTACAAGGAGACCGGCCATGTGGACGCAACAGCGAGTCCGAATCTCAGGGAGCGTCCAAGAACAGTAAAATTCCTAACGGACCACTGCGGGTCCTTAGAGCTGGGAGAGAAAAAGAAGACTCCCCAGTTGTTGGACTAGCTGCTCCAGAGCTTAGGCACCCGAAAGCCCATCTATTAGTAGATCCAGGTTCCGACGTTAACTTGATAAAACTTCGAGCCTTGGAAGACACGATGATCGTAGGGAACGATCCAATCAACATTTCCGGTATCACGACCGATTTAGTCGAAACGCTTGGCACGGTGGGACTTACCATACTTGGTAAGCTGGTCGAGTTCCATGTGGTGGAAGACTCTTTCCCTATCTGGGCTAACGGCATCATTGGTCGAGCATATCTAAGAGAAGAACAAGCACAGATATCGTTTCGACACAATACCCTCGTTGTCATATCTGACCCAATAAAACCTATACCCTTTGTTGATACTGAATCTGTAGAAGCAAAAAGGAAACTAAGGAATGACATTGAGCCTTTCCACCGAATCCTAAAAATTAGAGCCCGGACTAAACAGCCAGTAGAAATACCGGTGGCGAATCGGGACCTAACGGAGGGATACTTCCCCAGAGTTGGTGCACCAGAAGGCATATATATGGGTGAAGGGGTAGTAAAAATCACAGATGGTGTTTGTTATGCCTATGACTATACCACCACTGACGGAGAAGTTGAGATGACCCTATCACCACAGGAGGTAATTCCTTTTGAATACTGTGCATTCCCCGGAGAAGAGTCATCCAGTTCGGATGAGGAACATTTGCCAGACAATGGAGCATTAAAGCCAATCAAGACTTGCAGCGAACGTGTTAATGAAGTTCTACACTCCAATCATCTTAATTCCGAGGAGAAAGAACTTATACAAGGTTGGATCAATGACTTCGCTGATGTATTCCATATCCCTGGAGAAACACTAAATATTACGAACAAAATCCAATATCGAATTCCGACGCTAGATGATGCAGTGGTATCGAGGAAACCGTATCGCCATCCCCTAGACGCACTGGATCAAATTGACATCCAAATTGAAAAACAACTTAAAAGTGGTGTTAGTCGGTCGTCACAAACACCGTCCAATGCGCCACTAATCATAGTTTCCAAAAAAATGGACGCCTCGGGGGTGAGAAAACACCGGGTCGTTATCGACTACAGAGTCCTCAATAAAAAGGTAATTGGCGACGCCTACCCTTCACCTAATATTACTGAAGCACGGAAGCCTTTTTATACTTGGATGATATTGTGATCTATTGGGAAACTCTAGAGGAGCACGATAAGAAGGGTCGGAGACTCTTCAAACGACTGAGGGAAGCACACCTCAAATTACAACCAGATAAATGCGGTTTCCTTCGCACCGAACTCGCATATTTAGGACACATCATCAGCAGCGATGGAGTGAGACCTAATCCGGAGAAAATTACCGCTATAATGAATTTCCCTAGGCCCAGAACTGTTAAAGCGATCAGACAATTTTTGGGGCTATCAGGATATTATCGGCGATTTATCCAAAACTACGCAAAATTAGCGAAACCTTTAGCAGCTTTGCTAAAGAAAGATGCTAAGTTCATATGGGGACCAGAACAAAAACGAAGTTGTCGCAAGCTACGCACTTATCTCTGCCGCGAACCCATTTTGCAATACCCCGATTTCAACAAAATCCTTAAATTAACTACCGACGCTTCTGACCATGCGGTAGGAGCCGTCTTGACGCAAGAAAAGGACTCCATGGATATGCCTATCGCATATTATTCAAAAATAATGGGTCCCACTGAACAACGCTATTTTGAATCCGAAAAAGAATGTCTGGATGTCTTATATGGCGTAATGAATTTCCGTCCATACTTGTATGGACGCGAGTTCATTTTGGCATGCGACCATGAACCCATTCATTGGATGATATATATTGATAATCCTGGTCCAAGGCTACTTCGCTGGCGCCATAAACTAAACGACTATCAATATATCTTCGAATACAAGAAGGGAAATTTACATAGGGGAGTAGAGGCCCTATCCGAAAATCCCATTGGACTCAACGAGGAAGAAGAGTCGACAGAAACTGATGACTTCACCGAGTCTGATGACTCCTTTTCCATGCAACCTAAATGAATTAAGGGCTTAAAACAATCCGCGTCAAATCATTCGGCGCTTCCAAGGAAACTCAACAAGGGCGATGGAAGGAATGGTGTTAAGACTATATCCGCTGATATGACCACTTACAGGGCCTTGCCATTAAAACAATCCCCGACTAAGGACAGTACCAAGAAAGGTAAGACTCCCGAAAAGGATATTAATGAACCAGAAGAATTAGGTCGACCGACTCGATCTGGAAATCAACAACCATTGGAAGTGCCAAATGCTACACCCACGGGACTAAAGCCGACACCAACTAGTTCCAGACGAAGACCATTTATTCTGAAGGCGGTCGCCGTACGTCCTAAAGATTTAAAGGAAAGACACCCACGGCCATCCACGTCAAGCACTGGACCCGCGCCCAGCAGGAGAAGAACGGATAAGGTGCCCGAAAAAGTAGATTTAGACAAACCTTATAAGCCACCTCCCCATCTAAAAATGAAAGATATTAATCAGAGCGGAATAGCGAGCCGACTCAAGGAACGAAAGAAAAGAGTGAAAAGTCCCAAGCGCCACGCATATACCTCAGAATCGTCATCAGCCAATGAGGCGTCTTCCGAAAGCGAGGAAGGTAGCGAATCAGATCCCCCAGTATATCGAAAGAAGCATAGTCTTCTCCCGAGTATTGACCCTAAACTATCAATACAAAAACAGGATCGACCACCTCAAAGTGCACCCTCAACCTTACTCAACTCTTGCTTCCCAAGTCTATACGATAAAACTACGGATGTATATGTAGATGGAGCGTGTATTTACCAGCCCTATGCATCGCCCCCATTCTTTCTGTTCTCTTAGCATCCGGAGGGGTATCGTAGTTCAAATAAATCCAACAGATGGCGCTCCGATCAAGTAATCCTGTGTTTGCATTGTTATGTAAAGCAAAACTACTAAAATTCATTTAAAACTTGATACTTTTTATGAATATAAAAGAAGAAAATAGTTTTCAGTAACAATAAGAGCAGCTGTAATTAGTAATAAAAAAAATTCATGAAAATATGCAATTTAATAATAGGAAAATTGAGTATAAAGATGACTTTTTTAAAACAGTTTGAATTGTATTAATATTTTCTATTGTTTATTTTCCTTACGTAATTAATTTATTTTATACACAATGGTAATTGTTAAAAATTTTAAAAATTAATTGATATTATTTAATTATTAATAGTAAAAATAATATTTCAACCATAATAATTAGCCTTATAATATACTTTTTTATTAATTCATCTAGAAATTTCCTCTCGCTGAAAAATGCATATTTATATATAATTTATTTATAATAAATTATATATCAGGTTGGTCCATACAAATTATTTTTTTGATTTTTAAAAGTCTCACGCCCTCATTTTGTGTCTTTTGGTGAAAAAAAATGTCCTAATTTTTTTAGATTAAAAAAAAATGTTTAGAGGTAGGCGCGGCCCTTAGAGTACCCAAAGTGTGCAAAATTCAGTGAGTCCTAAAATTTTAAAAAGAATCGTTAAAGCTTTACAATCATGATGTAAAACTACCATGTGAGCAGTACGAAGACTGACACTAAAAAGTAATTTTTAAGTATCTTTTCTGAATTTTATGAAAGTAAAATGAAAATTTAAGTGGCGAATTATGCAAAAACAAAATGATTATACAAATATGAAAAATATTGCCCTTAAAATAAAAATTTTTTCCCTTTTCACCCTACATAATCCATAAGAAATTATATTTTTTTCTTTAAAACTGAGTATTAAAAATATTTGATATAAATTTCTTTGTATTATAAAAAAAAGTTTTAAAGAAAGAAAATGTAATTTTGTATGGAAGATTAAGGGTGAAAAGGGAAAAAATGTTTATTTTAAGGGCACTATTTTCATATTTGTATAATGCATTTTTTTATATAATATGCCACTTAAATTTTATATTATACTTTCATAAAATTCAGAAAAGACGCTTAAAAATTACTTTTTAGTGTCTTCAGGTGTGAGTTTTGGTAAAGTTGGGGGTAAATTAAATCTTTAAACAAAATTTGCAGGCATCATATTGCTCACATGGTAGTTTTACATCATCGTTGTAAAGTTTTTACGGGGGTGAGACTTTAAAAAATCAGAAAAATAATTTTTCGACCACTCTAATACAATATAATTTATTATAAGTAAATTATATATAAATATATATTTTTTAGAGAGAGAGGAAATTTCTAGATGAAATAATAAAAATTATATTATAAGGCTAATTCTTAAGGTTTAAATATTATTTGTACTATTATTAATTAAGTAATATGAATAAATGTTTAAAATTTGTGACAATCACAATTGTTTATAAAACGAATTAATTAGATTAGCAAAATACACAATAGAAAAATATTAATACAATTCAAACTGTTTTCAAAAAGCTCATCTTTATATTCAATTTTCCTAATACTAAATTACATGTTTTTATGTTTTTTTGTATTACTAATTACAGCTGCTCTTATTGTTACTGAAAACTAGGTTCTTCTTTTATATTCATAAAAAGCATAAAGTTTTAAATGAATTTTAGTATTTTTGCTATACATAACAATGCAAAAACAGACCTACCTGATCATAGCGCCATCTGTTGGATTTATTTGAACTACGATACCCCTTCGGATGCTAAGAGAACAACTACCACATACACATACACGGGCGAAGCATAGGGCTGGTATTTACAACAAGAGCGGGGAACCGGAGGGCGGCATAGGCGTGTGGTTTCGCCACGATCATCCGTGGAATATTTCCAAACCCGCTACAGGGAGGCAAACGAATAATTCCGACGAAATCCAAGCGGCTACAGCAGCCGCGAGGAAAGCGATTGAAAACGGCATCAACAAACCACCGAGAGACCAACGGATGGAAGACCACTTATAGCAAGCCTATTGTTAATCGGTCAGAGTTCAAAGAACTAAGGAAAGTACTAGAGATCCTTGACGTGACTTGGAACCACGTCCCTGGTCACCAAGGGATAGAGGGCAATGAAATGGCTGATTATCTGGCACGAGCAGGTATCAACAGAAACAATGCTGCGCCAGACAACCAAGCTCCAGAATCCATTACATTCCAGAATGAACAGGGTGCCACTTCACCAGCTCACAATAAAGAACCTATAGTTTATGTCAGTTCCCCTGCCGAGAGCAGTGAAGATAGCGACGACAGCGATGACGGACAGAGTGACAAAGGCATAGAAACAATACCACTCAAACCTATAATGGAAAGGAAAGAGATTCAACGTTCCATCTCCAAATTTGACCGATCGTTAGAAGATCACCAGTCTTATTTTTCGGACAAAGAAGGACTTGACGAAGCCCCCCCAGATGAAATCCTTCAAATAGAACGCACCGCGGTTTTGGAAGGAGAAGATGTCCAAGAATTACTAATCTCCTTGCAGAACATGGATGCATGTACCGCCGCTGAAGACCCCCTTCCTGCTAGAGGAAACGCATTCCTGGAATCCTTTCGTAGGCACCTTGATACGAAGGACGATTCGAAATCCGAGGACACGGTACTAGACACGGAAAGCCCACCCGAAACAAAAAATTCCGGGGTGGACAGGAGAAGTACAGTTCGGTTGAAGGACGTACCTAAGGTAATAGAATATCCCATCGGAGGGACACAACTCTCAAGGAGATCCTTATTCCAGACGCCAATGTTCTCAGCCATACCCGTTGCTAGCCCAACTCTAGCAATCGACAGGGATAACGTCAGAGAAACCAATCACAGAGAGGGGATGATCAGGGGATGACAGAGAGGATCCTATACCAGATGCAGAGCAAAAGGTCAAGTTACCGCCGCCCGCCCCAGACAGGGGCGTGATACAGCACGAATGGGCCGAACCTCTCACATATCGCAAAGACAATTACGCCCATTTCATTTCGGAAGACTGTGAACCAACCAACCCCATTTTTAAACTATTACTAGCTACAGAGGGACAGGTCTTGATTACACCTGGTAGGAAAAACAAAGTGTACTCCATTGTAGTGAAAAGAAATTACTTTGACGAAGTGGACTGGAAAGATGTGATTTCAGGACTAGAGTTCCTCAAGACAGCACTGGACCGAGACAAACAAAGAACATGTCGAATGGCCAATTCAGGAGATCTGCAGGGTACCTTACCTCAGAATCGGATGTCCGAACTGCTAGCCAACATATTCCGGGGTGGTAATGTTACCATTACCCTATGTCACGGCAGGCCGGAGGTACCATCCGAAGCACTGAGACCTGAAATCATTTCTGAATTCCACAATAGCCTACATGGAGGACACAAGGGAGTTACCAAGCCATACAGACGGATACGAGAACGATACACGTGGCCGGGTATGCAGAATGAAATTAACGAGTATATTAGACACTGTAAGAGCTGCCTGGAAAATAAACTCGTGAGGGCACGTACGCGTGAACCAATGGTCATTACAGATACCCCGATCAGCGTATTTCACCGAGTGTCCCTCGATACTGTTGGTAAGCTCGCCACCACTCCCAGCGGTAACAGGCACATACTGAAAATGCAAGATAATTTCAGTAAGCTTTGCATAGCCGTACCTGTTCCCGACATTAAAACAACTAAAGAGAGAAACTTGATTTAACAAACGAATTGATTTCACCCAAATGACTCCACTGGATTCCGAGTAACAAGCCAGACGGCGGAAGTCAATAAATTAACTAGCCGGCGCAGGTCTGGCGGGCCTAGGACAATCCATCCGTACCATTTGGTTTTTCAATCGTTAGACCGTTAAAGTCAGAATTTCTCACAAACTATTATCAATTAGTGGAGAACGACACCATAACCGCACGTCACAGCCACTAAAAGTGGTTTCGGACTCCTGTGCTGATTACTGCAGATCGGCACTTGTTCCGCACCGCTGCTTTTAGGCCCATGCAAGCATGATCCCTATTTCTAGCTTTAAGAGTGAGTTGCCAAGGTCACCCACTTCTTTCAACCACGGGCTGCACGAGACCGACCTCAACGTGAGAAGGCTGCCGCCAGCTCGGAGCGGCAGTGGGCTGCTTGCTCACACCCGTGCTTCCCTCTCAGGAGAAGGGTTCGGCTTTACCCAGATAACTAGGATCGCTTTCGAGTGTTCCTTCACCTGTTCTAACTAAGGAAGGTGTGGGTATACCAGCTAATCTTGGCAGTGTCGCTAGTCACTGAGATTCTTACGAACCCATTTACCACTTTTTTTAGACACTGATTACATTCAAACAAATACAATCGCACACGCGGTTGCCACACACTTGTTTGCACAATACGGAGCCCCTCGCTGTATTCTTACGAATCGAGGAGGAAGCTTCGTAAGCAGACTGATGCACAAGCTAAGAGAAATATTCGGGGTCAATAGGTTGCTACCCTTCGCAATGTTTGCGTATAATACATCGGTACACGAATCTACCAACTTCACCCCCTTTAAACTAATATACGGAAAAATTGCGCGCCTACCCAACTCTTTCCCATCAGAGGAAAGCCTAGAGACCTACGGATCTTACTTGCGTGACTTGATAATTAGACTGAATGAAATTCAAAGAATTGCAGCTAAGAACATGATAAAAGCCAAGGAAAAGTCAAAGGCACACTATGATGAAAAGGCTAGGTCGCTAAATGCAAAGATCGGGGACTAAGTTATTATGTTCAAAGATGTAAGAAAAAATAAATTTGATAAACGTGCGACTGGAACTTATACGATCGTGGGCTTCACTGAAAACCACAATGTAATTCTGGAAGCCGACGATGGTACAAGGTTCATGAAGCACGCGTATAAGCTCTTGGTCACCTACTGTTAATTGTCAATTAGAATAATACTACGCGAGACTAACCATTTATGTCTCGATTGTCCATCCTCGCCCTCGTTATACCAGGTGTATAAGCTTAAATCCGCTGTTTGCTCAGAGATGGCGGTAGTGAACATATTTAGCTACAATAGAAACGTCATGCTTTTTTTTGTGTGAGTTCGACACCTGGCTACATAAATCAGTGCACATGTTCAGTTTTTTTTATACAACACCATAAATTTTTCCGTGAGTAATCATGTCTAGTTTTGTGCCAGAAAAGGAGCATTTGCGGGAAGCTCTACTTTTTTGCTTCAATTTGAAGAAATCGGCTGCCGAATCACATCGAATGCTTGTGAAGGCCTATGGTGACAGTGCTTTATCGGAAACAACTTGCAGAGACTGGATTCGCCGGTTCAAAGCCGGTCATTTTGACTTGAGTGTCAAAAAGCGTGAAAATCGGCCCAAAAAAGTTGAGGACCATGAATGACAGGCTCTTTTGGATGAGGACGATACACAAACACAAAAAATGCTTGCCGAACAGTTAGGTGTTACTCAACCGGCCATTTCCATGCGTTTACATGCCATGGGAAAGATCCAAAAAATGGGAAAATGGGTACTTTGGATCACACTCACCATGGCAGAAGATGTATTCCAGAACCTGCAATTCCAAGAGAGTACTGGGATCTTCTACGAATGTCAACACATCCTACGGAGACGAGTTAGTAACTGGAGGATCAACACCTTTCTACACGTAACTAAGTTGCAGGATACACTCATCCATTACCAAGAACGAATTCACAACCTGCCCAAAGATTCAGCCAACCGACTGCAGGCTAGCATCAATCGAGCACTAGATGAACTACATTATCACGCCACCAAGACTTCACCACTTAGCCTACCTGCGGGAATGAGAAGCAAAAGAATCACTCCAATTCTGGGATTCCTAGGAGGATTAGTAGGACCAGTCGCGGGATTACTCACTTACGACGACGGCCAGGCCATGGAGGAAAAGATTAACGACCAGAACATAGCACAAGGGAATCTCTTACACCTAGTTGGGCAACAAGCACATGTACTGCTGTCACAACTAGAGGAACTACATAAAATTGTACAGGCCCAAGATGACCACCAAGCCCAGCTTCAACACGAACTGCGGATAGTAGTTCAACACTTCAACGAAATTTCCAGTGCTGTATGGAGCATCAGCTATATTCAAAACTTTAGTAAAATCCTGCATGCCATCGACACGAGTCTAGACGAGTATCTTCGAGCTGCGACCCAAACCCTGGCCATCGTACATTCAGCTAGGAGAGGTGAACTACATCCGTCCTTACTAACATCGGAAAAGCTTGCACCTATGTTCCGTGACGTCCAGGATCATGCTCCTAAAGTCTCCTTCCCAGTCTCCGGACCACTTGTGAGCCTCGAAGAACTCGCTCAAGTGGCAACAGTTACGATTATTGGTAAAAACGATACACTACAAGTCATAATGGACATCCCACTGCTCGGAAAAACCGACTATATTTAACACGAAATGCACCGCTTACCGGTCCATCAACCCTTTCTGAGGAACGGTATGGGACGAGCATACATACTATCAGCGACATCCTAAATTGCAGTTGAGGACACAGAGCACACATATATGCTCTTAACCCAACAAGAGATCCAATCGTGTAAGACCCTCAGGGACTACGTTCTTTGTCCCGGATTATTTCCAATCTACGAGGCGTCTTCACACCATACTTGTGAGCTACAACTACTAATCAAACCAACTATAGCAGCCTTCAAGCTATGCGATATTCATGTATCCTATGATCGTCACCCTTTTTGGAAGGCCATCCCATCTCTTAGTGGTTGGATTTACTCCACTTCAACGGAGCTGGTAACAGAGCT
>CAKNWT010260539.1:2010-14314 GCA_932066315.1 Andricus coriarius
GGTTCCAAACATTTTTTTAGTGTGCATATTGACATTAATAACTTTGCTTTAGACTTAACATATGTATATTGTATATTAAAGTGATGAAATTTATATTCCATTTAATACACTCATTTATATTAAATTTCATATATATGTGTATAAAGTCATTTTCACATATTGTATATGAAGTCATCGTTTATTTGTTCTAATAGTGAAGCTAAAGGACGATTTTTTTAAAAGAAAGCTGCATGTTCAACAAAAAAGTTCTCTTTAAACTAAGAAAGATGACAAATTTTCAATACAAAAGACCGAATTTGCATTGAAATTGTTGAATTTTTCACCATAAATGATGACTTTAACAAAATAGTTAAATTTTCATCAAACAATTAAATTTTTGACCCAATATATGAATTTTTATTAAAAGACATGAATTTTCTACCAAATAGTTGAATTTGCAACTTGTAAAGGAAAAATGTTCAACCAAAAATTGAATAGTTACATTTTCAGATAAGAAAATTAATTTTTAGCTAAAAATAAAACTTAATTTGAACAAAACAGTTCAATTATCAACCAAAGAGATGAAACTTTAAAATAAAATGAATTTTTAACAAAGTGGTTCAAGTTTCCAACAAGTGGTTGGGTTTTTCACCAAAAAGGATACATTTTTAATTGAATAGTTAATTTTTCAAACAAAAATATGAATTTTTCTCTAAATAGAATAATTTCTATTAAAAAGTCGAATTTTCAACGAAATACATGAATGTTCTACCAAATTGTCAAATTTTAAATACAAAGAGAGATTTTCTACAAAACAGTTTAATTTCGAACCGGAAAATCTGAATTTTTTAAAGGAAAAAGTTTATTTATAACCAATTAGTGGAATTTTTTACTAAAATTATGAATCTTCGACCAAAAAAAGTAGTTCAACTAAGTAGTTGAATTTTACTCAACCAAAAAATATGAATTCTCCAAGAAAAATGTGATGGTTGATATTTCAACCAATAATGATTTTATCTGAAATAGAAAACAGTTAAATTCAATCAAAAATACTATTTTTTAACAAACTAGTTGAATCCTCAACCAAGAGCAATCATATTCCAACCAAAAAGTTGCATTTCTAACCAAAGCGGATGCATTTTCAACCAAGACGATGAATTTTCTTTAAAAAAAAAAACTAATTTTTAACAATATACCTTAATTTTCAACCAAATAAATGATTTTTCTACTACAAACGATGCATTTTAATTAAACATAACTCTGAAACGGACGATCTGAAATAAAAAAAACCAACCAGATTTCATTAGTATGTTTCTATGCGGAGTTCGTGAACGAACTCCGTTTCAAGATTTAAACAAAATGGTGACAATTTGTCCAAAAATTTATATTTTTGAGGTTCTAAAAATTCAGTTTCTTGGCCCCAAAAAATAGAAATTTTGATCCGGATGAAAATCCCTTCATTCAAGAACTCCGTATAGGAATATATTAATTAAATTTTTTTGGTTTTTTTATTTGTTTGAGATAATCCGTTTCAGAGTAATCATGATCACCGCAAGTAATAATAATAAAAAAAGATGTTGTGTGACAGCGGCCAGATTTCCCCCAATTCTCAACATTATCAACATGGCTAAAAAATTTCTTAGAGTACTAGATATGACCCCTCAAGTTCATTTTTTATTCCGAAATGTTGTTTTGTTGAATATTTTTTTTATATAAAATTAATTTTTTATTAATAAAATTCTTTAATCTAGTGATTTTTAATTAGTTTACTTTTTATCGTGATTTTATTCACAAAAGTAATAACTTATTATATAATTATTGAGAAGATCGTGAACTCGTGAAAGTCGCAATTCGCGTCGATTTGTTTGTCGCTTTGTTTCACGCCATTTTATTTGCGGTATTTTTGCCTATTCAATGAGTTTCGAATTTTTCAGTGAATTTCTGAAAAGTGAAAATGTGATTTAAGGGTTCGACCGTTTTTTAAATAAGAAGTTACGAAGTATACACGCCTAAATTGTTTTTCCTAAGTACGCACCAAACGTGTTTGCGTGCTACGCCGTTCAACCAAAATTTTTGAAGCCCGACTCTTTATCTGGTAAGTAATGTTCAATTACTTCAAATCCTCCCGCATCGCGTTTGTCTCCTACGAAAATAACACCAGGATGTCCTTGGGGTATTTTCAATACGGAATAGGAACATATATTTTTAATTCAGTGTCCAGCGTACGGAAAAAACGGGAAATTTATTGGTGGTGGAAATATACGTGATCCTGCAAAATTAAAAAAATTGCATTAAAAACTTCTAAATTCTTTTTGAACAATTTTGGGGATATTTTTAAATATTCTCTTTAAATTAATTTTTCAAAATAAAAATTCGTTTTAAATTTTTGGAGGAATCATAAGAATTTTTTTTTATCCTTTTAAAATCTTTTGAAATTCTTCAAAAACTTCTGCACTTTTTTTTAAATATTAAAATTTTTAATTAATTTTTTATCTTTTCAAAACTTCCAAATGTTTTAAATATAGTTGAAAAAAATTATAATTTTTCTAATAATTTAACAAATTTCGGCAAAATGAGAAAATTTAGCTTAATTCATCAACGCTTTAGCTCGGAAGCGAACTTTTAGTTTTTCTTTCAATTTTGATTTTACGGAATATTTTTTCACTCCTGTAAAATTCCGATTTTGTTGTTTACAATTGAGTGGACGGCGACCCTTCACTTATTGTGGCATAATAATTCCCTGTTCTGAATCCGTTGTGTAGACTTTGTTGGAAATAAAAGGATCAAGATATTTATTTTCTCAAGATCATATTGTTGAGATTTCAATTATGTATAAATATATAATTTTAAAGTTTTCTACCTAAGTTATACTTCATTATATTATCTATTTCTAGTATCGCGAATTACATAAATTTGGAGGGACAAAGAAGCTTCCAGCTTAACATTGAAATCTAGTTTAACAAATGAACTAGCGACATACTTTACTTGGTTTGGTAACTCTGATTACGAGAACCAGAAAACAGGGGTTTCGTATACACCAATTTGGCTTCGATAATATATCGTAAGTATTAAAAAGGAGTTTTTTTTCAAAACATTTTTATGCTACGCGAGTTTCTCAAACAAGGTCTTACATGTTTTTACTCTTTTTGCAGGAGTCGCAAAGAGGTAATCCTAATTTCCTTGGATGAAAAATCTAAATTGTTTCAAATGTAAGATGACCGAAGTGTTACGAGCAGCTAAACAGAGGCATCGGAACTCCTTAATGAAACAGTCAGAGGGGGAAAAAGGACTACCACCAACATATAGAATCTTCTAAAAATATGAGCACAATAATGTTCAACAATATTACTTAAATTAGAGGTATACAAAATGTATTTAAATATATTTCTTAATATATTATGAAAGTCTGCGTTAAACTAAACAAATTTTCTTCGTAAAATACAATTATTGTTTAAAAACAGGGATCCGACCAAAAGTTTTGTTCTATTTTGTTGCTGATCAAAAAAAAATAATTTTTAAGTAAACTTTAAACTGCTGTCTCTAAATTTGTACGAAATTCGATTATATCTTAAATTACATAAATGATTGGATTAAAATTCGTTTGTTTAACTGACAGTAACGAAATGGAGAAAAATTTTCAGTTAGGCCCCTGTGAAAAAATTATTTAAATATTACATAGAACATATAGCACCTGCTAAAAATATGTGCACAATAATTTTCAAAAGGATTAAACCGATGTACGAATTGTTTGTTGAAATATATTGCTCAATATATTAAATTAACTTCTTTTTTTCTTAATATTATTCCTGAAACTTCTTCAATTGAGAGGGCTGATGGAATAAGGCGGCAGTTTGCCGGCATGCGCATATCGGTACGACGTGCGATGTATATGTATAAGGTTACATTGTAAGGGCAGCTTGACGATATGCGCGTGCGTAAACGACGTTCGAGGCATATGAGGTTACATACTTTAGCATTTTCGCCATCACATGTCGATCTTTCTGCACATCGTGCACGCACCATGCGGGCTCAGTTCCGACATATTTTCATCTGGGTTGGTTGTGGAAGAAGTTTCAGGCAAAACACTTCCAATTTTTTTGTAAATGTGCAACTATCTACAAAGCATAAAAAATGTGATATTAACTAAGTATGTCACATGCCTACTCTAATATAAAAGTGACCTTCGATGTCGTGATTTTTCTGATGATTTCTGATGTTTCCAAAGAAGAATTACTGGAGTTTTTATGGAAGATTAAAGCTTTAAGAACCCAGCAGAAAAGAAAGCATTGATACGAATTTAATTGAAAAGACATCCTGCAAATCCCGCTTTGCGACAATGACGCATTGGACCTATGTGTCAAAGCGTGTAAATTCGTGAATATGGTATTTCAATTTTGTATCTTTCTATACGTACAAATACGGGGCGGAAGTCTAATGTCAGCGAATACACTTCACTGCGTCAGCACGCAAACGCTTCAATATTGGTCACTGTGTCTGAATTCGTGAGAGTAAAATACACACTAAAATTTGCCCCAATGCGTCACGGCGAATTTCAGCAAGTGCTGATTTATAACATTTAACCCGTAACAGAAAAACCAACGTGCGGGCGCATACAGAATTTATTGTAAATGTTTAGTAACTTGTCTCGTAGCTCAGTGGCCGGTAGTTTGGACTGATACACGAGGGATCGCTGTGTCAGATCTCGACGCAAGCACTTTTTAATAATTTTTTCTCAATGCATTTGAATGAATCAGATAACGAGATTCACGCGCATTACACAAATTTTCATTCGTCCCAATCCGTATAAATTCTTTTTTTTTTTTTTTTTTTTTGCTGGGAACCATAATATATTAAATTTTAGTTAAAAAATGTGTTTCATTGTACTAATGATGTGTAAATTATAAAGTGTTGTTGTTTGCAGATACTACTTTAAAATTCCGTGGCAAGATTGGGCGGCGTTCGCCTACTGGACATTCATTCATTTCTTGTGTGGTCATATTATTGATCGCGCTGCTTCCTATGTTTATTTTTACCCTCATCGGAGTTCTATCCATATTATAGATTGCTCTAAGAATCACACCATTCTCTAATATTGCCAAAATTTCTCCATTGGATGTTGATAAGACAATTTGTTCTTGGGTTGGCATATGCGTATAGATATTACGAGATGCTCGCACTTGAATTGGTTTATTAACAGGAAAAACGTATCTTCGAAATTCGTATAGCTGACGCGGATTTGTGCGGGGAATAAGTCGGATAAGTCCAAGTTGTCTAATGCCATATCCGGGTATGAAAGAAGGAGGCCTGCCAAGAGGAGACCTGGACCTGGCACGACGAGGAGGCTCCTCACGAGATTGAGACCTTGTTGGATAATGACGTCTGCCAGGAGAATAAGAAGATCCACAACGAGGAGTGCCAGGAGTACTTAAGCCATGATGGTAACAATCTAACTGTGAACTTACTTCTGCTAGAAGATGTAGTGGATTACGAGTAGGAGACTCGGCAGAAGAAGACGTGTGAGGAGTAGTGCCAGGATTGCCTTTTTCATTACGGTTGAGGTCGGACTGTGAACTTAATTCTGCAAGAAGAAATAGAGAATTAATTTTTTACATGCTCGTCATCGATGAGCGTAAGTATTAGAATCGTCAGAAATTTCACGCCTCAGCTTTTCAATGGATCTTCACGTTTTGAAACCCCCTAAAACCGAAAATAATATGTTGGCAATGGCGTCTCTATGTCTCACGGTTTGTCTACCTTTCTATCTGTCCGTCCGTCTGTAAACACGACACCTCTCCAAAAAATGAAAGGATAAAATCGGGCTTCTCACACTTTTTTCGGCCCTAAAAGGAAGAATGAGTTCGTTATCCAGCCTTCCCAAGTGAAATACTATATTATGCACCTAGGGGGAGAAGAGGGGCTTTTTCAACGAGTGTATGTTTTCAGTACAAGCCGCAGACGAGTGGATTGTTGTGGATTACTCCACCTTGGAGCATACGATATTTTTTATAAAAAATTGATGATTTCAGACATTCCTCGAAATACAGTCATGATTATAGCCCATATGAGATTTTGGATAAAGAAGCATGACATTTATGTTAACTTATTCCAATGTATCAAAAATTCAATAAAAAAATTTCCGTTAATTTTTGGCAATTTACGGTATCTTTAGAGGTGATTTATAGTAATTTACCATAAATTTCCAAAAATTCAATTAAAAAATGTCTATAAATTTTCGGTTATTTATGGTAATTTCACAGGTCAATATGGTAACTTACCATAAATTACCCAATAATAATTTTTTTTAATTTCCATAAATCTCCGGAAATTTATGTAAATTTTCCGTCATTTATGGTAATTTTACCAGTAAATATGGAAAATTACAATAAATTAGCCAATATTCATTTTAAAAAATTTTCAATAATTTCCGAAAATTTATTTAAATTTTTGTCATTTATGTTACTTTTACTGCTAAAAATGGTAAATGATCCAAAATTAATTTTTTTAAATTTTCATAAATTTCTGGAAATTTATGCAAGTTGTCCGTAATTTACAGTAATTTGATCAGTTAAATATGGTAACTTTCCATAAATGACCATAAAATTCTATTATCTGCAACCAAAATTTTCTCATAGTTATTACGTTGAGTGGGCTGATAATAGTAAAATGCGTGCTCGTAGACGTAAAATTTTCATTGTTCACCTCTGACGTCACTTTTCAGTCCCTAGGGAGTAAAAAGTACGTTTTACTTCCTAGGGAGTAAAAAGTAGAGCTTTAGCCCCGCTTCATAGGCGTCGAAAAGGGCAGAAATCATGCATGTGTCATGAAAAGTAATTTAAAAAAAAATTACAATGTTTCAATAGCCTACACTGAAAAAAAGAATTTCTGGAACCAATAAAATGCATTTACTTGAATCCTATTTCTTAGCATCAAGAAAATATTCTTTGACCGTAGTAATTTTTATTTAAACCAGACACATATCTTTTGTTGATCTAAAGAAATGAATTCTTTGGCTATATTTTCTTGACTCAAATAAATATTTCTTACATTCAAGAAAATGATTTCCTTGATTCAAAGGGTCTAGATATATTGAAATCGAATTAGTCGCTCAAAGAAATATTCATTTGATTCAACGAATTCGATTCTTTGAATTGATTCGGACGCATTTGAATCAATTAATTTTGCGTACTTGAATCAAGTTTTTAGGTTTATTTCAATCAAATAAATAATGGTTTAATTCAAAATAATATTAATTACATTAAAAATATATTTATTTGTTACAGAGAGTTCATGCATTTATACCAATGAAGCACATTTATTTAGATGAACAAGATATTGTGTTTAGATAAATATCTATTTCTTCAGTCGAAGGAAATATTTCATTTGCTTGCTAGAATTAAATTATTCATAACAAATAAACAGTTATTCCGACGAAGTAATTATTTTTTCAAGTCAAACATTTAATTATTTGGTGTAATTTGTTGCGATTTAATACTTCTTTAGATTTAAGAAATATATTGTTAAATTCAATGTTCATGTTTTTGATTTGAAGAAATATTTCTTTGGCATTTATGGCGAGGGTTAAATACGGCTTTCCAACTTAGAATTCCCATGTTGTGACAGCGTCGTGGTCATCGCTGTGGACTTTACACTCGACGGACCCAAGTTCGATTCCTGATGGAGGTGGATTTTTCATCGAATTTTTCTGCTTCACGTTCATAGATTATAAATTAAGTGAATTGTTTAGTTTGATAATGTATAATAATAACAATGTTAATTATAATTAAGGCTGAAAGAATCCATTTGTTCATTGAGGAAAATATGTACTACAGTTGAAGTACGAACTACTTTATTGCACTCGCGCATGATTTAGGCCGAAGAAATATTGTTTTGAATCAGTCGTATATTTTTTTGCTTCAAATATTAAAAAATTTGATGTGAAGAAATAGTTTTTTGAGCCTATAAAATATTTGCTTGACTTTAAAATATATTTCTTTCCATCAATTCACATTTCCTCATTTCAAAGAAATATTCATTCCCATTCACGACACATTCATTTGGAACAATGTGTCATTTATTTGGTTCAAAATGTCTATTTTTGTCTTCAATTAATATTTCCTTGATTCAAAGAAATATTTCCCTCCGACCAATAGCTCGTATTTTTTAATCAAACAATCTTAACTTAATCCTATTAACATTTGTCTCCCTGAAAGAAATTCTTTTTTTCATTCAAAGTGCATATATTTATTTGCCTCAAATAAATATTTCTTTGAAAATAATCAGGACTTGCACTTACTTCAGCCAAGTAAAATTCACTTGGTACAAGTAATCCTTTTTTTCAGTGTATAAATTAATTATGCTTATCCAGGGTCCTCACGTGCTACTTTCAAACAGAATACTGTTTCCGACTTTTAAAATTTGTTACGGTTGTACATTTTTCTAGATTTCTATAGAAAATTGCAATTATTCAAGGGAGCGTGGATTTATAAAAAATATATATCTTTTAAAAGACTGAGAATAAATAATGGTTCGTCGTACGAGAAAATATCACGAAAGTAAAGTTTTATCTTGTGTCAAAGATTAATAATAAAATTAAAAAAAATAAATAAATATGCTCATTGATGGTTTTTATTTACAACATTTATTATAACAATTAGGCAAGAGAGTTTATGGACAAGAAACAATGTTATCATAGGTATATGTTTTACAACAGTTCCAGGAAAAATTATCACACTAGTTGGTCTGGATGGTTTCTTATTGACATATGAAAAGTCTACTTTTTTACCTCTTGAAAAAAAGTTAGTTCGGGGACCTTTTAGTGCATACAGAAGTATTAGTACCGACTGGACTAAAATCAACAACATGGATATCGAATTTAACAATATATTAATTCAATCTGAACCAGTATTCAATTGAAATATATTACCCAAAAATTAATTGATATAATATGAGACGTGGAATGAAGAAGCCAGCCTTAGGATCCAAAAATTTTAAGAGAAAAAGCGGATTAAAGTGAAAGGAATACGAACAGGTAGCAAAGGGATTTTCGTACTAACGCAGTTCAGCGATATGTATCTGCGTGAAGGCTGGAAAAATATGAATGAGAACAACGTCTGACTACGGCCAACTACAGTAAAAAAGGAACGATTATAGCAATGAATAATAATAATACATTATGTTATTTTCATGTCATATTACAACTTATAAAACAAAATTGAAAAATGCTTGGAAAAACTGTCTAATTGCGCTCATCGAGTGGTGATCAACCGAGCCAAACGCATTAGCGCTTCGAGGTATAACACAGACACGAAGCGTTAGAATGTTGGTGCAAGAGTCGAGCGCAATGCGAAAAAAATCACCTCCCAACTTTGAGCTGCAGAAAATTCAATTTTGATCGAGGATCAATGATGATTTTTTTATTCTATAGGGGAACTCTTCATTGCTTAGAATCAAATAAAAACCGGAAAATAGATTTCTCGGTCCTAGGGCTGGTTTCTTCGTTCCACGTCACATATGTATTCATTTTATTTAAATGGATATGTACTAAGCTTAGTGAAATAATTCTTTGATTGGAAGAAATATATCTTTAGAATGGTCTCCTGCGTGTTCCACATGGAAAGAAAAATTTCTTTCAACCATATTCAGCAGAAAGCCTTGGTAAAGGGACCCTCTATCTTCAACCCGAGGACGCGTTTGTGTGGCTTTGTCATAGGCCCGAAGAATTACAGGCCAATCGCTTGTCTGAACACACTGTATAAGATCTTCACAGCTATCCTAAATGATAGGATTGATTGTTCGGACAATCGGACCTGTGTGGCGAGGAATGTATTAACAACGCGGATCAAAGAAAGGCGTAGCAGGCTGTCGGGAGAAACTGCTCATTGATAGATGTCTCTGTAAAGACGCAGCATCCTAAAAGCGCTTCCTATCGATGGCCTGGATTGATTACTAAAAATCTTTCGATTTAACCTCTCATAGACTTAGGGGTCATTCACAAAATACGTGTTTCGTTCAGGGGAGCGTGGGGGTCTATCAAAGTATCATTCTCCATGTTAAGAACAATGGAAAAAGCATCACGCAAGGGGGGGAGGGGGTGTTGAAAGTTCGTGAAAAATGTAACACGTATTTTGTGAATGGCCCCTTATCATCTGTCTATTGGAAAGCTTAAAGGTTCATCCTCACATCGTGAGGTGCATAGAGAGAATGATCTCGCTTTGGAAAACCAGATTTACTATCTCATCTGGGAAATATCGTGTGATATCTTACACCGTCGCCTTTTTTCGTCACCTTTTTACATGGATGATCTTAGGATCTATGCTAAAAATAAAAAGCAACTACACCCAGCTCTAGGAATTACCGAAGAATACACTCAAGAGATTGGAATGGAATTTTGGTTAGAAAAATGCGCCAAGATTTTTTTGAAGCGATGCCACAGAGCCGCATTCTGGACGTGACATCTATAAAGAATACTCTCCAAAGCAGATACAAACGTCTCATCCGGCAGATTTGGTCTTCCGAACTGTCGGCGAGGAACAAAGTATCTGCAACGCACATGCTTACCGTCCTGGTATTACTATATTTATTTGAAGTGGTTCCATGGACGAAGGACAAGCTCAGATCCCCTGAAATCGGGTCACGAAAGGTTATGCACATGAACAAAAGCATGCACCTTAAGTCTTCTGTTCCGCGACTCTACATCTCACGCCGTCAAGGTGGTCGCGGAATACTGAATCTCGAACGTCTTCACAACAGGAGTATTCTGGGTACAGCCCATATAGACGCAAATGGACGAGAACCTCTTCTTAAAATGGTCAGGAAGCATGAAGAAATGGGCAAAGGAGCGTTTCTGTACAAAGCAGCGGAGGAGGCTGCTCAAACACTCGACCTTGACTTCAATATCAGGGGTAGGCAAAATGCATCAAATCTTATCCATCTCGAGTACTCCTGAAGGTCCGGATTAAGAACGCACAGGAGAAAAACGTCCGCGAACAGCTCCTCGACAAGAGGATGCACGGCATCTTCCACAGAAATGTGGATGATCAGTCGATGTCGTATGAGCTAACATTTGCTTTCCTTAAATCACCCGGATTGAAGTCGGGCATGGAGGGTTTCAGTTTTTCATGTCCAGACTGTGTCATTTCCACTATAGCATACCGTCACCACATTTCAAGCCAAGGCATTGCCCATGATAGCTGCGGAGCGTGTCACGCACACCTCGAGCATCTAGCACACATAATATCTAGTTATCAAAGTCATGCGGGAACGACCTACATCCAAAGGCAAAATGCGGTACTAAGAGTGCTTTACTATCATCTCTGTCACTTATACGGCATTAACCCTAATACCGCTCCGCTAAACGCTCCTAGGGAAATAGAGTCACTGGCCAAAATAAGATGTGCCGCATACACTGGAACTTCACATTCTCGACCATTGTTTCTGTTGCGCACACGAGGCCTGACATAGTTCTCCTTGACGTCGAGAAGCGAACCATGTTCGTTATTGAATTTTCGGCACCAGCTGAAAAAAAAGTGATAGCCAGGGAGAATGAAAAGAACGATAGTATAAAGACCTTGTAAGGAAGTAGCTACGGTCATACCCAGAATATTCTGTTAAGCTAATCGTCTTGATCATCGGCGCTCTTGAGGGTGCCAAGATTTCACTGGTTAATAGCCTGAAAAGCATCCCTGGTGGCTGCACGAGACTTTTGCCAGATCATCGTATTGAATCCATCACAGACTGTAACTATCTATCTCATGGTCGTGAAACGTGGCTACAGCTGAAATTTTATCGCGATTTCGCTCAGTCCTCATGTCATAAACGAAATATCTCATTCATCTAAAGAAATGATTTACTGGAATAAATGCATCAACTCTTTCTATCAAATAAATTGATTAATTATTTCTTTGATTTGAAGAAACCGCTTACTTCATTCAAATACAACATTATACTTCATTCAAATACGGACAAGTTAATTGATATAAATGCGTCTTGATCAATTCAAAGAATCAAACTCATTGACTCAAATAATTCTTGGAAGGACTAATCAGATTTCAACGAATCTAGACATTTTGAGTCAAGGAAATAATTTCCTTTAATTTGCGAAATATTTATTTTCGTCAAGAAAATGCAGCCAAATCATTAATTTCTTTAGATCAAGAAAACATGTGTCTGATTTAAATAAAAATTACTACTGTGAAAGAGTATTTTCGTGATGCTAAGAAATAGGATGCAAGTGAATGCATTCACTTCGTACCAATTTTTTTTCAGTGTGTAAAGTAATTCGCATATAATGTATAATATGAAGTCAGCCAATTTTTACATTCTCCCT
>CAKNWT010260554.1:351-13214 GCA_932066315.1 Andricus coriarius
AAATACATAAGAATCGTAATTATACCATACTAATAAGTTTTATTGTTGACCCACCCTTTTACCCCCCTCCCCCACACAGCGCCCCAAATGTGACCCAAAAATAAAAAAATACATTTGTACGTATTATTGTTACTTTTTAGCAACTTCCGTCGTCTGTTTTATACAAATAATTACTAATGGACAATCAGAATATTTTCCATGACTAATTGTTTAAACAAATGTAACTTATTTAAAGAATTATTTACTCCAAAAAATATAAACAATAATCGCATTTCCTGATTGACATGTAATAGTTTGTCAATGTTTGGAGTAGTAATTTTGTTTACAAACATTATGTAATCATTTAAGCAATTACTTATTATTTATTCTCAAAATTTCTAAAAATTGACCAAGAGATGTCCAGTTTTTTCTCAAATGAGTATCCTATGCTAATTTTTGTTGAATAATTCTAGAATTTTGATACATATCTTTTAATGTTTAATACATTTCAATTTGTTTAAACAATTTTCATTTGCTGAAGCAGTTGTTTTCAGTAACTTTACAAAAATTAAGTAAAATACATACTTCTCTGACTGTATAGTGTATAGAAAGAATATATTAACCATTTTTGTAATTGTCTAAAAAAATATAATTTGTGTAAAAATTATTTCTCCAAAAATATTTTGTAAATCGTATTTTCTGAATCAAACATAATATCGAATGATTTGGAGGAGTAGTCAATTTTGTTAAGAACGTTTTTTTCTTTCATCTTCAATTTCAATTTTTTCCCTAAGGCAGTTTTGAATTAAAAAATGTGGATCAGTAATATAAAATATTACACATAGAATTATTTTTTATATATTTTTTGTGTCTATTCTCATACAAAATAAACAACAGTTTTGTAGCGACATCCGTAAATGAGCTATTTTATCAAAGTTGGACTCCACTGAATCATTGAGGATAATTTAGATTCAGATTTTTTGTCATGGCAGGTGGACATAAATTGCAGGATGTGTGTATTTTGGCCTTAGGCGACTCATTTCTTGATCTGGTAAAATGGATCAGTAAATGACTTTTTTTAAGACATGCAAAATTCGTGACATTTAAGATTACAAGAATAGACAATAATAATGATGTAATGTTCATTTTTACATCGAATTAGTACCAGAAAATCTGTCTCACAAAGATTTGAAGCAATTTCAGTGCAAGAAAAAGTATTTTGCAGGCCGAAAAGGACACAGTTTTGTATTTACTTATTTCATTTGTTTACGATTTGTATTTCAACACGTATATGATTGAACCAATGTTCTTTTTCAGTAATATCTGCAGCAATTTAAATTATAAAAGAAAATGGGAAATTGAAAAAGCACAAATTCCACAATTTTCAAAACGAATTGCGTATAACGTTTTATAAAACAATTGTTACTCACAATGACTCTCACGTTCATTCCAACTGTTTCCAGAGAAGAACAAACTTTTTTCAATAACAAATACAATATTGCTCAATACATACGAATCGTAATATTTAAAATTAAATAATGACAACTATTTCTTGTGAATTTTACATAGAAACAGTTACTGCAAATCTCTCTCACAAACATTCGAAGCAGTTTTAGTGCAAAGAAAATTATTTTCCAGGACAAAGTTTTACATTTACTTATTTAATTTCAATATCTACATAAATTCAGATAATGGAGGAAGAAACGAATTCCAATTTTCGGCAAAAAATTGTTTACGACATTTACAATTGTTGATGGCTCATAACAATTGAGACTACAAGTCACTCTCACTATAACTGAAAGCATATTCATCTGCAAAGAAATATTTTACAACCAAAATTGCAGTACGTGGCTGCTTGTTAATGTCATTTGTTTAGAACAATTAAAACAGACAATCATGAAATAACTTGCATTCTGGGAGTACACTTGCATCGATTTAAGATGATTTTCAGTAGATGCAAACCGCTATTGAAGAGTAAACAATGATTTTGTGAAAAATCTCGATTTTCTCATACTTCAAGTAAACATATAGTAAATAAACAAATGAAAATGCAAGAATCTATGACCAAGGTTCTCTTGGAAATTCGGCGCCCTTCAATTAAAAAAAAATTAATTGCGGATTGGGGCAAAATTGAAGGCTGTAGGCCATTTGAACGAAAAAAATGCATTTCCTCCCATACGGCGGTCGTGTACACTTCAACATTTTCATTATTACTGCAAATATTATCCGATTTTCATGAATCTTTTTTTCACTTTCTTGAAATCACATGTATAAAACATTTCTGCTAATTAAAATTGAATCACAAGATGCTTTCATAATTTTAGTTTTTTGAACTAGCCTGCATCTCATAACAATGGAAGGGTTATTCGTCTCGGGTAATTCGACACGCTCGCGAGTCTCCACTCGCGCTCCGGGGAGCCTGCCTCAGAAATTTCAAGAGGGTCCACGAGCTATATCTCGAAAATACAAACTCAGCTAGCACTGAGATTCCCTGCATTTTTTTTCTATTGTTCTTTTCTTTTTGTTTATAACTTCAAATATAAACATTTTTTCAAAAAAGCGAGACTTAGCAGCAAAAGAGAGCCATACGTAGATGAGGTATGCGAAAAATCAGACAAAAATATTCAACCGTGCTGCCGGAAACTGCCTAACCATTTTATGATGCTGAGAAGGCCCCTTAAGATACTCACCCCCGACTCTTAGAAAATTGCGAAATTACACCTGGCACCGCAGTTTCAAATTGAAAGTCTTATTATTATATTAGTTCAACAATTTTCAGTGATTATTTTTTAATCCGTCGATTTGTTTGTGTTATAAATATAAAATTTTTAAATTTATCATGCTTTAGTTTTGAATGAACTTGGTTTAAAAAGGTTCATATAGTTTACATTATTTTAATGTGTGAAGACCTTAGAATAAAAAATGGTGTTATTTTTATGGTTCTTAATGGCGATTACGTACAAGTTTTAAATGTTCTTCTTATAAAGATCTTTAAACTTTTACAGCTTCGGTTTTTTTGCACAATATTCAATACTTAAAATTGTTTTATTTTCAAATTTTAGCTTGTACTTTTTTAATTTAAATGAACTGACCTTTCCTTATTCGTTCGCAAGATAGGGCCCCGGCACTAGTACGGTACTAGATTAATTAATTTGGAGACTCTTTTTTGAATGCTTATTAAAAACGGTTCAGTTTTGATGGCTTGAATTAAAAAATTTCTATAACCGTGAAAAATATTTTCAAAACGGGAAATGACTGGGAATTTTCTGGGAGTCTTTCAAAGTTACCCTGTTTTTAAAATTTCGATGCCGTTCAATTTAGTTTTGGGGATCTCTGATAACACAGACCGACATAAATTAATTTTTTTTATACTCAAACACTGTGTTCGAAGGGTTTTGATGTCTTAAAAATGAATCCCTTGTCAAAATTTGTTCCCGCTGGTCAGGATTTCGAGATATCTTAACCCAAAAGTGAAAAAATGGAAAAGTGAAAAATCTGAAGAGTCTGCTTAGGCATAGGCTTAGGCATATCCTGCTGCGAGGATAAAAAGACGTTTGCCTTCTTGGTGCACACGATACTTCCACCTCAATGATTTTCCAATGGTCATCGAACAATCATTGTTTGTCAGGGTACGCGGATAGCGATTAGTATCATCTGATGATCATAATTGTACTCTACGTAAATCATGCTTGCGTTACATAAAATTGTTTCATTCGGTCAATGAAGGCTTGGGTGTCTAAATATTTTTGAGTTTACTGAATCCGAAGTTGAGCACCGATTTAAAAAATTCAAGATGGCGGATCTTCGCTAGTTTTTTTAGTATGAAACTGAAATGGTTGATGTGCCTTATCTCAAATAAAAAAATCGGCTCGAGAGAATCCAAAACGGAAATGAAAGGTGAAAAGAAGTACTAAACGATGGCATAAGCTGTTTTCAGAAAAAATTTGCTGATCGTGTTATTGTTTCAAAATATCGCTGCAAATGGCCATGTTTTCAGTTTTGGGTCAGGATATATCGAAATCCTGACATACAGGAAAAATTTGCACAAAAGGTTTGTTTTAAACTAGTCCAGTCTTTGGGTAATGGCCTGTGTAATGAATGAATTATTACATATATCGATTACGTTCTCGCTACGATTCTTCAGAATATTATTCATATGAATTTATGAAGAACAGTCGATGTTTTGAACAATCTAAACTTTTCCAATATCGGTCTTCTCTAACCCATGTGGCTTTATACCTGGCGATTTGTGGTGAGCGTAACTTTTACTTGTCTGATACACTCTATGATTTAGTAACATGCCACATACGTTTTCTGTTACAGCGTGAAAACCGACATGGGCGGCGAGGGGGCGGTCTCGAGACTGTACATTGCTAACGCCAACAAAAAGGACAGCGGAAATTATAGCTGCGCCTTGGCGGACGTTGCTGCCACTACTGTCTCCGTCCACGTTTTAAATGGTACGTAATATCTTTATTTATTCAAGAAACTTCATGTGAAGACCCAAACTCTGCTCTTCTAAAATCTGTAACATTTCAAAGGCAATGGAGGCAAGCCCTATTTGCGGTATGCAATATTAATGGCATCTTTTCTCAAACGTTTAAAACCAAATTTCAGTATGTCAAATTATTTTTTATCCAAAAAATGTCTAAATTAATAATGCGTCTGAAAAAATAGGGAATAATTGTCTTTGAATTAAATTGAAAGGCAGAATTTATAATTGAAGGGCCACGCTGCATACAGGTGTAAGTTCCAAACCCCGAATTTTACAGGAGAAATAAAAAACTCTCTAAGTTTCACGTAATTAATTTAAAAAAATGCGAATTCGAACTATTATCCAGCTCTATTGAACGGTGAGAAGAACAGGCAAAACAGATAAAATTACTTTCTAAAAAACTACCAAATATAGACTTTGACCCACTTCTAAATCGAACTGGAGACCATAATCTTCTACAGAAATGTGAGTTAGATTTAACAAATTAGTTTCGGCCAATAAAACGAATTTCCGAAATTCGGCACTTACTTCCGTATGCAGTGCGACTCTTCAATTCTGTTAAATGAGAAAAAGATTTCTACACAAAAGTTTGAAAACAATGGTATAAAACGATTCTAAGCATTTCTCTATTTTTCAATACGAATATAATTTTCCATTTTTTGCTTACATGGTAATTGATTTTTTCCGGTTATTGAACGAGACCTGTTTTTTTCTTACTCTTGGCGAGCCGCAGAAAAAGAGTGAGGTCGAGCGAACGAGCTTCGATGAATAATCGAACCTCCAGCTAGTTTTCCGTAGGACGAGTTGTGGGTTCCTGGTAAAGACGGGTTTCTCAATTGCTATTCGAGAAATGAGTGTCTCAAGCCTATCGGGCTTGTGATATTTAGAATAAATATATGACATCTCGCAAGAACGGACGTATTATACTTCAATTATACAAAGAGCGAAGATATTTCAGTGATATTTAATTAAAACGTCGGGAACAGGGAACTTTTAATATATTAGGAAAAAAAGAAAAACTTCATAAAAGAATTTTGCAATTTCCGCAGAATTTCTGTATAATCGACCATATCCAGACACGCTTCAGCAATTGAAGTTCTAAAACTGTTGATTAAGTGTAATCTTTACACGGATTTCAGAGAGAAGATCACCTGCAACAAAAATTACCCCAGATGTCTGGGTCGGGTGGAAAACCAGGACGCTCAAAAATTTTCAAGCGATACCTAAAAAAAAAGTCCTCAAGACAAAAATGTACCAGATATTCTTTACTGAAGTACTTCTATAAAGTCGCTTTCAGTATTATGCTGAAACATACAACTGCGATTGTAGACAAATAAAAATATAAAATATTTGCTGTCAAAAATCTTGGTTTCGTAAAAAACCAGGACATTGTGCCTATTTTCCAGAAAAAAACCAGGACACCAAGACAGACCTCGAAAAAGGAGGACACGCCCTGAAAAACCAGGACGGATGGTAATCTTTACCCTGATATCTCGAGTATTATTCTGAGTTTACCCACTTTTTGAGGCTAATTGTCAATGTTTACCTTTAAGATCTGGGTAATTGTGCATAGCTGCTTGCAAACAGCAACACGCCATATGTTCACATTCAAAATTCGCAATTAACGAATTCGCCAATAATTTTGCAAATACAGCTTTTTGCGGACAGCGACATACACTTACGACCGCTAGGAAACGCTACCGGCAGCTATTGGTGGCGAGGTCCGCTATTGGCATTGTATCAGCCCTTCTCTGCAAAAAAAGATTAATTCAAAATCGATTGACTGCAGTTCAAAAATAAAATCGTCAATCGGATATTTTGGTGAAATGCAATTCAAGTCAATTATGGTGAATTGCATTTAATATCCCATTGTTAAATCGCAATTGAAAAATTTGTTAGTCAAATGAATTGAATGTCGGGAACTGCAGTGAATTGTATATATGCAATAGAACCAGTGTGCGGTCTATTGCACTGAATTGTTTCGCAAGTCAACGAGCTGCCTTTTGAATTTAATTGACGACTTTCAATTCAAAAAGAATTTTGTAAATGGTTTTATATTATCCAATAGAGGTTACTTTAAAAATGAAGATTGGTCATGCGATGCATCTAATTGCATTGAATAGCACATAAATTTATAGACCGGAATTGTTTTTAATTGGAGTTTTGCAATAAAATTTTAATTTATTGAATAATAAATTAATACGTTAATAAATAGTATTATTGAAGAGATTGAAGTGGTTGATTGATAATAAAGAATAAAAATTGTTATATAATTTGTATCCTTGGACTAAAGTTCAGTAAATAATGATTGTTTAATCAGAATAAAAAGTGACTTTGGACATACATTAACAATATAATACAATATTTATCGAATTTCGTCGACTTAAAGTACTTATTAAAACTAATTCAATATTTCACTATTAAATTAAAATATTTAAATTGGAAAATAATTGAAAAAATCACAAATTGTTGAAATAAAAAAATATATTTTCAAATTATATGCATTTAATAGTATAATAAATAAAAGAGGTGTGATTTATACTAAATTCTAAATTAACCAAATTTTTTGTTTAAATGGAATAATTTGGTCTAATTAAGAGAATAAAATGTAATATATTTTCAATAATTTTTCAACTTCTGAGAGTTACTTAAAGTACTTATTAAAACTAATTCAATATTTAATTATTAAATTAAAATATTTAAATTGGAAAATAATTGAAAAAATCACAAATTGTTGAAATAAAAAAATGTTTTCAAATTATATGCATTTAATAGGTACTTAAATAAAAAAGGTGTGATTTTTACTGGATTCAAAATTAACAGAATTTTTTTATAAATTGAAAAGTTTGGTCTAATTAAGAGAATGAAATGTAATAAATTTTCAATAATTTTTTAACTTCCTAAATTTACTTAAGCATATTAAAAACAGTGAAATGAGTGAAGCTGTTATTTTTGCCAGAATACGAATGAATTATAATTGACATAATTCCATAATGATGAAATGCCACCAATGGCATCTTTACGATTTGAATACATTGCGTCAATTAAAATCCATTCATGTACATTCAGTGATAGTGCTACCAAATGTCTTTAATTGCAGATGTTCATTTCAACATTTAAATTCAAATACAATTGGCCTTTTTTACAGAGTTGTTAACGCAGTGTTGAAGCATTCACAGAAAAAACAGAAGTAAATTTTTGTTGCGGGAAATTTTTAAGTAGATAAAGTTGAATTTTTTCGCATCGAAAAAAAAAACAAGATTCAATAGAGTTGACATGGTGACCATTCTGAATATGGTGGGTAAATCTCAACACGTGCAGTTAATTTTTGTTGCAGGTAAAGGTTACTCTGAAATCGCTGTAATGATTATATTTTGTCTTTTCTGTGTTAGTTCAAAGCTCTATTTTTGAAATGCCAGGTATGATGTGGCATTTGGGTACACAAATAAAGGAGCACATCGCTTTCCAAATAGTCAACAAAAAAGGAAACTGTAAATAACAATGACAGTTACTCCCAACTGATGGTCATGTTTGCTGTTTACCTGTGTAAAACAGGTAATTATAGAAAGTTTACATCCTAATAAGGGTAATATTTAAATTCTACCTATATTAGTAGGTATAAATACAATATTACCTGCAACAAAATTTACTCTTAGTTTTTTCTGTGTTAGATCTCTTCGTTTTATGGTCACAATATTGGGTGCTAATTTGAATATTATTCGCGAAATCAACTTGTAGTTGTCGTTGTCGCCATTTTAATGCTCGAACGCGTCTGCTGAATACCGCAGTAAACTCGATTCAATTCTGATTCGTCGGTGACAAACGTGAGAACGCCATATGGCGAATTGCAAGTGCATGGAAGGACAACGAGGAAACCGTGCCTGACAAATGCGGATGCGACACACACTAGTCGACAAGTTTAAACTAGAGCACTTTACCGTTGTCGTTAATTGTACGAAATACTTATGTTGAACAACGTCGTACTCGACCGTGATAATTGCTACACTTCGAAACCCATGAGGGATTGAGAGGTCCACAATAATTTGTCGTTCGAGCCATTCAAATCCTACTGTCGAAGTTCTATCAATAGCATGAAAAGCTTCTTATAATTTCAGCATTGCGGGTATATAACTGTAAGCAGTAATTTCTATCCGATTTGTACGCTTTTCTAAAATAAAATAGAACTAATTTTCAAAGAAATTTTCAAAGGCAGATTTTTGAAATCATGAATTATATTTAGGCGCCCATCTACAGGGTGGCGAAACCGTCTATCGGCCGCCTCAGGATTTTCTGATTTTCCTCTCCTTTTTTATTTTTCGCTGTTAAATGGAGAAAAATTATAAAAAATAATAATATTGAAAAGATTTAAAAAGATTATATATAATAATCTTGAAAATCATTCATTCACATTGCCCACATTCAAGCTCCTATATTTCCATTCACTTTCCCGTATTTTTTTTTGCGACGTCATAAACTACCACGGATACTACGTCGGAACCCAATTGAGAAATTAAAATAGTTCAGCAGATTCCCATGAAAGTCAGTACGAGGGGGGTTTTCTCAGCACAGAACACAAATTTGGGGTCAAAATAGAGAAATTCTACAATTAAAATAAGAAATAAAAAATCGAAAATTCAAAACTTTTACTCAATTTTAAAATTTTGATTAACTTTGTAGATTTCCATAAGAAATAGCGCGAGGGGGTTTTCGGATTTCAAATTTGTGTTCTATGCTCCGAAAACCCCCTCGTACAGACTTTCCTAAAAATCTACCAAATTAATTAAATTTTTGGTAAAACTTTGGAATCTTTAAAAAAATGGTGTAATTTTTGTATTGCTAAACCAAAATTATGTTCTCTGCTCCGAAAAAACCCCTCGCGCTAGCTTTCATGTAAATCTACAACATAATTAAAAAAGATTTAAATTAAGTAAAAGTTTTGAATTTTCGAATTTTTACACCAACTTTGTGTTCGGTGCTCCGTAAACCCCCTTGTGCTAGTCTAAGCGTTGAACGCTAACATTTCACCCTGTCGAGACTAAGGGTGAAACCAACTCAGAATAATAGAATAGAGTAAGCAGAAGCAGGATCGGTATGGTTTCCTAACCTCATCCTGTTCAGATGCCCAGAAAAAGGTCACTTTCGGTACGATTTTTGGGTCGGTTTCCATCTTATCGAGAATAAGAGTGAGCAAAAGCCCAAAATGTATTATTGAATGAGCTTTATCAAAGGTACTAGGGTTGCCACCCCCACGTTGTCCGAAACCCTTGTAAACCACTGTCGAAAGTCCGTATTTGGGTCGGTTTCCAGCCCATCGAGAATATGGATGAAACCAATGCCAAAATAAAGCTTGAGACTCCCCCTAACTAATTCATCAGGGTTGCTACGTTTATCATGTCCGAAATACCGGGCAACCCTCTTTAAACATCGGAAAAGGGCCTCTGTGGGTAAGCATATAACAGTTTCCTGTACACGTGTCAGGCACATATTGATGGAATAGCTATACCCATAAGGTACAAAAAACCTCCAAGACTTGACCTTTAAAATTGAAATTAAAAGATAATAATGTAATGAAATATTAATGCTAAAAGATTCAAAAAAATTATTTCTACAATGAAATTGTTACTAAAGGTTAACCAGATTTTAACTAAAATTTTATTCATTTAAAAAAATTGTTATACGGAAAAATGAATTTTTGAGAAATTCCTTTTACCACGATGTGTATTTGATCTTTTATAAATTTTTAATCCTTAAATCACAAGAATCGCGACTTTGCACCAATTAGAAAGTTAGCGTAACACCAATTCTCTCTTGTGATTGTGGATCTTAACTACATGCAGGTTTCTCGCTGGTACAAATATGCCTGACATTTTCAAATTCTCAATATAAGATATATAGAAAATAATTTTACTCAATATAAACCATTTTTATACCAATAAAATCATTTTCTCCAATACCCGAGCGGTAAATGTGAATTCAGAGGCTCGTCGAGAGACGACGAAGTTATCGTTTCCTCTATCGATGTGTCCGTACAAGAAATTTAATTTTCCTCATTAGTGGGAAAATTAAGCGAGAGAAATTACATTAGCGCAGAGGAAGTGCATGTAGGGATTTACTATAGTCATATTTTGACCATTGAGATTTCACTCTTAAGCCCGACCTAATTTAGTCACTTTTCCTATTATTGACCCTTGATTCACAAAAAAAAATTCTATCCCATTAAAATTTCGCTTTGGAAACTATGTAATCTTCCAAATATATAAATTTAAATCCGTGTATTTTGTATTTAAGTATTCAATATATCATAGACCCTGCATAAATCCAAGCCAATAGATTCAATAATTCGATAATATTGGATAAACAGCTAGACAGTTTTCTGTATGTGATCCTATTTGAATTTTCTTACTATCTCTGGTGTTTTTGAAGTACAGCATTTGTCTTATTGTTGAGGAATTATCTCGAATGGATTTATCATGTTTGGTTCGCTTAGTCCTCATGCAAAGACCCCGTTTTCTGTATCAAGCTATTATAAACTGGAGAACGGATTCTCTGTCCTTTTTGACTCGACGTTTAGTAATTGTTTTGCTCTCTAAATTACTACATATACTCTGGTATTTTTCAGATATTTTTTAGATTATGAAGTCATGCGGCCGATGTTCTCGCATATAATGCCATTCTGAATTTTTCATTAATCAGCTGAAATCTACATACAATATGATCTAATAGTGATGCGCGGGTGTATCTTGGCAGACACAAGTTTTTAATATGCAGCAAGATCTCTTTCTTAAAACGCTTAGTCTGTTTTAGTCATTTTAATAATGTTAACATTTACAATTTATAACAACTTTACTTTGCTCTCCAGCTTTCGATTTTTGACCTTTAAATTAAACTACATCAGTTTCCGGCAAGGACGATATTTCCGGAGTATGCACTTCATGAACGCAATTTAATTTTAAATCAGAGCGTTGTTCAAGCAATTTACAAATTCGTACTACAACAAAAACAAGAAAGCTTACACGCTTATCGCATATAGCGAAGTCCATCGGGTTTCTCCCACTGATTAATTTTCCTTCATTGATAGTTTAAAAAAATCTTATTCGGTCATCTCAAGCTCGAATTTTTAGTGTTTCAATAAACCGTGATAACTGCTGTTTAATTTCATAGTTAAAATTAATTGTTCTCAGGAAAAGCTTTACATTTTCCTTAAATTGAAAAAGATCGAGAATTGATATTCTCGATCTTCTTTACAGTCTTTTATAAATCTGTGAGAAAAATAGTGAAGAGTTTTCGGGAATTTTCTTTGTCAATTTTCCCTTCATCAATGCAGTAACTGCAGTTTAGTTTATGTGCGGGTGGGGGCTCCAATGGAGTCTTCTTGGCGCTCAAGCTATAAAGCCTATTGTGCCATACCCTTAATTATTTGCTCTCAGTAGTTGACGCCAGACCTCTTGATGAAGCCTAGTATGTCAACTACTGCTCGCGTCATAATTTCCTCAGTGTCCATAAAATGGACCCCAAAGGTTTGGCACTCGAGCCCTGCTAATGCTGGGCACTGGCATAACACATGCAGTGATGTTTCATCATCCTTGCCGCATTTCCTGCACTCTGTCATGGGATAACACCCCATCTTGTACATGTGACAGTTCAGGTGCTTGTGACCCGTAAGCATATGAACCACTGTCGTTATGTCTTTCCTAGGTAAACCTAGGATTTCTCTGGCTCTGTCCATCCTGTACGTATCGCCCATGATACGTACAGTTTTCGCCTGGGCCATACGTACAGCTTTCGCCTGCCGGCAGTCCTGGGTTAGTTTTCAGTATTTTCGGTGCTTCATTTGAAACGAAGCGCACCTAAGGTCCGCCTTTTGCTAACTAGTCTGCCTTTTCATTGCCCTTGATCCCTGTGTGACCAGGGACCCATGTGAGAGCCACGCTGTTCTTTTCTGCAAGTTTGTTTAATGCCTTTTTGCATTCCCAAACCAGGTCTGATGTTATGTCTGGTTTCCCAATTGCAGTAAATGTCGCTTGGCTGTCCGAGCAGATTGTGATCTGCCTACCAGCAGCGTTTTCTTCTAATAATGTCTTAAAACATCGAATAATGGCTAGGACCTCCGCCTGGAAATCGACGGCACGATCCTAGTGTGTCCAGTCCTAGCGTAGCCTAGTGTGTCTAGTCCCTCAAGTCTATAAATAACACAGCTACACAAAAAAAAAAAAGTGGTCTGTCCGGAAGACAAGACCCCCCTACCCTTATGTTTTCGGGGTCGCTGAATCCGAATCCGGCATCAGCGTAACGAAGTTGGCTACTTTTTAAGGTCATTTCAAGGTCAAATGTCGACAGGGACGTGTGAGTGGGTTGAACCGTAGTTCCTATATGTTTTTGAGATCGCTGA
>CAKNWT010260565.1:0-15777 GCA_932066315.1 Andricus coriarius
AGAAAAATATATTTTCAGAAAAAACATTCTCTCGGCCACATAAATAGTTTAGCCGACATAAAGCTAATTGGATGCCATCCTTATATGAGCAGACATTTAAAAAAATATATTGCAAAAAAATGGAGTTTTATTTTTTGCAATAATAAAATAAAATTCTTATAAGTTTTATGCAGACTTAACCATTTTTTTGGCACAGATAATTTTTTTCCTGAAAATTTTATTTCTAAATTTTTTTAGAATTTAAAATTTTAAAAATGTCTAAAATTGAAAAATTGGGAAAGAAATAAGTTACAAATGGAACAAATTATAATTTAATTATTGTAATCTTATATATTTTTGCAAAAATTTTAAACAATATTTGAATGTGAAGATATTCAAGAACAAGTAATTCTAAATAAAAGAATTGAGGTATTTTCTAGAATAACCAAAAATTTCAAATTTAAGTTTTACAACAGGAAATATATATACAATATAAAAGGGATGTAGTTTAAAATTTGCAAACATTTCAAATTCAACTTACAACAAATAAGAACCTTCAAAAGTATTCCGTCTTGCAAAACATTTAATGGAACAAAATTTCAAGTTTAGAAAAAATCTAAACTATAAACTTGTCTTATTCGAAACTAATGCAAGTAAACAAATTAAAAATTTTAGAAGGAAATATTTTAAAAAGACGGATACCTGTAATTTTCAATTTTAAGGTCATCAGGATATAGCCTCTGAATGTTGAACCTAATTTATTTTAAAATAATTTAAAGTATTTAGAAATTCCTGATGTTCAAAAATACTTCAGAATTAAATTTTGTTTTCAGGAAATTGATTGGTGTGAAAATGTGAGGCAATATGAATTTAATATCAGAATTTTAATTTTTATCCTTCAAATCTGAATGTCCTAAAGTTTCAGAAAATGTTTCTTTATTTTTGAAAATCTGCCAAAATCAGAGTTTAATTTATTTTATTATTATTAACTATTCCTTATTTATATTCTTGTCTTCCCATTAATCTCCCATTTTTTTGTCCTGACGTCGAGAAATATTTTAATTGTCCTAAAAAAGGCCTGGAATTTTGAAATTGAAATTGTGTACCTATTGCTATAAGAAATAGACTAAGAAAGTTTTATATCAAATTTCATGTTATAATTTAAGTTTAAAATTGTAAAAAAACTTAGAAATTCAAAATTTTATTTAAAAAATTCTCTTGACCACAAAAATGGTTTAGGCTCCATAAAACTTACAGGATGTCTTCCATGTATATAGAAGACCAAGTTCAATAGACAATTGGAACAAAATTTAAGTTTTCGTTTTTTTTGTTTGAAAATATAATTTTTATATTTTCAAATAAAATTTCGCCACTTTGTCAATTTTAAACTTAAAAATAAAATTCGAGGCCTTTCGAAAAAGAATCTCATAATTCACTAGAATCTAAAAAGAAAATTGAAACATCGGAATTAGGTCAAAAACAATTAATTTTAATGAAAGAATTTTTTTTTTGAAATATAGACTTAAAATTTTAAATAGTCGTATTTTGTTTGAATCGGAAAATAAGGGCAGTCTAATTTCCTCTAACAAAAACATATTACATCGTTGAAAAATTCTGCCACTTGAATTGTAGACTCTTCTTGATTTGAAATGGATTCGATCTTTATTAAACATAAAACGAGAAAACTGAATTGTGTATCAAATATATTAAAGATCATTCCACATCTAAAAAGAAAATTTATATTTAAAAACATTTTTAGTAATAATAATACTGATCCTGTTTGTATTACAAATATAAATAATTTGTGTGACATTTAATAATAAGAAAAAAATGTTTAACAGAAACGAGTCAACACTTTTCCATATCAAGAAACAGAAGCGTTTAAAGAGTTAGTAAAAGAATATCGACAAAAAACTTTCCCGGAAGATAAAATTGTTTTAAGAGAAAAACCTTCAATTTTACCATATGGGCGCGAAAATAAGGAAGCGGAAAATTTATCTCCGCTGGAAGGTCGTCAAGAAAGGAGAAGTATTGTGTCCAGATTGAGAAAGAAAATCGAAAATGCATTTCAGGTAAAATATTTAAAAACAAATCAATTTAATAATTTTCCAAAATGTTGAATTCTGAGGATTTGTTCTTATATGCATTTCTTACTCTAAACAAAAATTTAATAAAAAGTTTTTACTCAGGGACTGTTAAAAATGAAATATAGAGTAAAAACAGTTGTACAACATTTTTTTGTAAAATTATAACTTTTGAATCTACGATATATTATTATCATTCCTTTAGTGCAAAAATGTATTAAAAAATAACATTTCTGGAACTTTTTTTGCAGAATTTTCTCCTCAGATGATATTCAGTTATTTTTGATATGCAATTTAAAAAATCGTGTGAGCACTTTCTTAAAAAAAAGAACAATTACTATAGAGGTTTTTAGAGGTAACAATAATATAAAAAATAAAAGCTTGAAATTTAAAAAAAATGGGTTGAACAATAATAATTTAAAACTTGCAAACAATTTAAATTCAACGTACAACAAATAAGAACCTTCAAAAGTATTCTGACTTGAAAAACAACGATTTTAAATTTTTTGTTCATTTAAATTTGAATTGGGAAATTTTGTTTGTTTGACTTTTATGGCAACATAAAACAATATCCAATAAATATCATCTAACTTCAAAGACCTTTCTGTTTAAGTTCGTTGAGGCTCACCGTGATGTGTAACATCAATCCTTGCGACTTTATTATATTTAAATTGTTTACAAAATTAAGAGTTTTAAAAATAATGATCCAATTTATTGTAAATACGTTTTTAGTAAGAAGTTTAAATTACAAATTTTAATTTCTTTAAATACACATATTTTTAGGCCAATAAATCGAATCTGAATGAAGATAACAGGGCAATAAATTTGCTAGTGGACAATCTAGGTGAAGCTTCAAATGTGGACCAGGGCAAATCCATACTTTCTTTATCAGAAGATACTACAGACAACAATGAGACGACACGTTAATTCTGATAAAAAATGCCTCGAATGTAATTTTTGTAGATCGTGCAAAAATTGCAATGTTCAGTAATATATAACTCATATTAGTTATATTTACTTATTTTGTAAAACATGTTACATCTTTGATATATTTCTTGATAATTAAGAATTTACTTTTGATTTATAAACGATTTTTATTCAAGAGTTTATTTGTATCTCCAATTTTCATGTAAATATAATAAATTTATTTTTAAATTTTATAAACGTTGACTTTGAGTATTTCGTCGATTCTTCAGTAGGGTGGTCAAAAAATGCAATTTGTTTTTTTTATCTTTGAATTGTCATGCATATCGCTCCTAAATTTGTTCAAATCCATGAAAAAATATATGCCATTTAAAAATATATATATATATGCTTTTTTTAATATGAGTTTACAAAAAATTATATTTAGATGTTCCGCAATTTCCATGAAGCTTAAAAGGTATTTTCCATAAGAAACAAAAACATTTTTGTAAATTTTATTCGGAATCGTCAATATTAGGTTATTATCAGCAATATAAGACAAAATAATCAATAATTAATTTTAAATATCACCCCCATCAGTTTGTTTTATAGGGTCCCAAAAAACCCATAAGTGAAAAATTTGGTTTTGCGAATGTTTGGCGCTAATTATAATTTTTTAGCGGTTTTTTGAATCCAAATCGTTCTTAATAATTAAAATACTACTATTCACTGATAATTATATATTTACATAAATTGTTTAAGCAATTTGCCATTGTCTTAAGCAATTTTACTCTTAGAATAAAGTTAGAAGGTCGCGGGTTTTCTTTCTCGAATTTTATAACTTATTTTATCCCTTGGTGTTAGAGCGAAGCAATAATCAATTAAATTTCATAAAAATAATTGTTGAAACCCTTTATGATTAATCATAATAATATTATTTTAGAAGAATGCTGTAAAGTTGCAGTTTTTTCAATAAATTTCCACTTTTGTCTATTTTTCAATTAGAGTAAAGTAATATTAAATAAAATTTAGCAAACACAGTTGTTCAAACAAATTACTATTGTTTATATCTATCTTGTCCTATATTAATGCTGGAAAGTTGCGGTTTCTTCTGAATATTTTCTTATTTGTGAATATATCTTTCTCAAATAAGGCAGATATTTGTCATATGTTTCAAATTTTCTATATGGATCATATTAAATGTGAATTTTCTTTAAAGTTTTTATTGAGTCTTTTTGTTTAAATCAATATTTATATTAATATTTATTATTTGCTCCTAGCCAAAAAGTCAAAGAAAAGCTGAAAACTTCAGAAATACACGCAACTTTGTAGCATTATTCTAAGAGAAGATAAATACGAATAATAAATTTTTTAATTAATTTTTGTTTAACTTGCATTAATTATTCTCTCACTAAGTAAAACTTAAAAAAAAATCAAAAATTTCAAGAACAAAAAAACCATAACTATTTATCATTACGATAGAAGAAGATAGCTTTAAACAATATTACTTTTTTGGAAAAATTATGTTTGGTAAATTGCATTAATAAAATTATTACCTCGCTCTAAGTGAAAAATCGCCAAACAATTAAATATTTCAGACAAAACCGCAACTTCCTACTATTATTCGAAGCGAATATTATTAAAAATAATAATAAATTGTTTAAAAAATTATGTTTGTTAAATTGAATTGATTATTATTGCACTTTAATCAAAAAGTGGCCAAAATGTTGAATATTTCAGAAAAAAGCTGCAACTTTCTAGCATTATTCAAAGACAATCGTATTAAAAATACTTATAAATTGTTTAAACAATTAATATCGTTAACTTGGATTAACTAGTACCGCATTTTAATTAAAAACTGGAAATAAGTGTAAAATTTGAGAAAAAACTGCTGCTTTGTAGCATTATTTTAATATAATATTGTTATAAATAATAATAAATGGTTTAAACAATCATTTCTATTAATTTAATGGATTATTGTTTCGCTCTAATTGAAAAGGTAAAAATAAGTTAAAAATTTCAGAAAAAACCGCGACTTTCTAACTCTATTCTAAGATAAAATTGTAATAAACAATAATACGTTATTTAAACAATTTATTTGAACATCTATTTGTCAATAAATAGTAATAATTTATGCACTAGAAACAATCTGTGTGAAAAAAACGCAAAAATATCATAATTGTTTCCAAAAACTCTCAAAACCCAATTTTTCACTTATGGGGTTTTTTTGGGACCCTATAAAACAGAATTATGGAGGTTATATTTGTAAAGTAATTTTTGATTAGCATCCTATGGCTGGCTGTGAAAATAATTGTTGAGTTTTAACTTAATTCACTTAATATTGACGATTCAGAATAAAATTTACAAAAACATATTTTTTCTAATGGGAAATACGTGTTAAACTTCATGGGGGTTGAGGAACATTTAAATATTATTAAAAAAAGACATTTATTTTTTTATGGATTCGAACTAACTTGGGGTCGATATACATGAAAATGCGAGAGAGAGAAAAATTTGGACCACCCTATTCTTCAATGATTTAGACATTAAAGAAATATCTTTTTATGGCTTACTGAATAAAGAAATTATTTTCTTCATTCTGGATGCATGATTATAACTTCCAAATTTACATAAAACATGTTGATGATTGACCTCAATCTGACAGTTACGAAATTCGTAAAAAAAAATTATCAATTTTTATCTTATATCACATGAAAATATTACTCATTAATGCAATTTCGAAACTTTTCATATTAATTTCAACCAAAATCATAATTTCCGGTAATCTGCTTTAATAACATGAAAGTTCAAATACAAATTAAAGTCCTGTAAGGTATTTGGATCAACAAAATAGGTATGCATTAAAAAATGCAACTTATACAAATCAATTAAATAAGTCGCATTTTTTATGAATAGGGATATGGGGTATTTACAATTTTTATTTAATAAAAAGAATTAATTTATAAAATTTCTGAAAAACTTTTTTCTTAAGTTTCGTGAAGTTTATAAATTTAATATTTAAACTAAAAATATACTCGAGTCTATTGTTTTTTTTTCTGAAATTATACCACGTGCCAAATTAATTGCTGGCAATTCGTAACTTAAATTTTCCTAAATTGAAATTGATATGAATTATTTGTGTTAAGTATTACTGACAATGTATGAAATAATTAAAGTGACACAAAAATGAATTATAATTCACTCCTGATAAGCAGAAGTGACTTTTAATGTGTGCCATATAAAAGCATAAATATCTAAAAGTGTAAAAATGAACATTCGGAATACGAAGGAACGAGGGAAATAATTCATCAGGCAATCATATGTAAGGTAGTAAAAAATATATATTATTTTCCATTAATTCCTATACATAATTTCAGTTAAAATGGTTTTTTAAATTGAATTGAGGTTATAATTCTAAGTTACTGTTGTTGTCAATGGAAGACGTCTTAGGAGAAAGCAAACCTCCTTTTTAAGACTTTGAAATGTTGTCTAATGAGCAAAGGTGGAACATACACCTGAAGAAGTTCCAGGTTCCAGGAAGTTCCAGAAAACCAGGTGGATAGAGAGGAAATAGTTTTTCTTCTACAATTGGCCAATAATAATTACCAAAGTGAGTGAATTTCACAATGTTAAAAATTGCCAGGTTTTTTAAAAAAACACCTCAGACAAAAGAGACACCTGCACCAAATAAATATTTACCAGATACCTCCAAAAATGATTTAAATAAAATAAAGAGTCGTTTCCCACAAACAAGTGATGCGAATTCAAAAAATTTGGATCAAAATTTGTCGCGTATGAATCAAAATTTGGAATTAGATCTCAAAGATGTACCCCAATCTCTGACAATTTCCAGATCAAATTTAAATCTAGAATATAAGAACAATAGTTATAAAAACTCAGCTGATATCAATGAGGAATTTAATACAAAAACAGTGTCCAAAGTGATAAATGAAGATGAACCAAATATTGTGCAAAAGTTTTCATCAATCAAACAAAAAACAGCTGAAATTAATTTAAATCAAGAATCTAACCAAGTGGACAGATATTGCTCTTCAGAGGAAAAGAAAAATATGCTTGCAAACAAAGTAAATTTTTTAGAAATATTATAGTAGTTCAGAAAGCTAAATATTTTTAGAGATATTATATAATCGAAAAATATTAATTTTAAGGATAAAAATAGTTTTTTAAAATGTTGTCATTTTAAGTCAAGATTTTAAACAGATCAGAGAAACTTTTTTATGGAAATTTTTAATTACAATATATATTTATGTATAGACTAAATCTATGGTGCAACTTTCAAAACTTTCAAACCCGAAATATTCAGAAGAAAAGCAAGAATTTAATTCAAATAGATTTGAGCTTTTTCCATCTCCATTACCAAGAAAGCGCAGGAAAGTTGCATCCATAAAAAGGGACAATCGAAGAATGACTGGAAATGTGAATATTTACATTTGCTCTGAAAGTACCGAAAAGCAAGTTAAGAAAAATCAGGAATCAAAGAAAAAAATTTCGGATACATCCAGTAACAAATTGATAAAAGATCCAGCAAAAAATAAAAAAGAGAGAGAACACAAAAATTCGAATATGCTTTTATGTTTGTGTAACAATTCTAAGATAGGTGCAACTTTTAGAGAATCTTCTTCTAATCTTGAATGTTTCTGTGAAGATAGGAGTTTCAATGTTTCTGAGGACTCTATCTCGAGTGGATTGAAATTTGTCAGCTCTTTTGATTGCAACCAGGAATCTAATTTAAAATCATATGAGCGATTCGAAAAGTATGATTCCAAGATTTTTTGTAGATGCTGTGATGCTAATATACAAACTAACCAAAATGGCAAAGTTAAAGAAGAGAAGGTAGTCGAAAAAGGAGATATTGAAGAAAATGATAAAGTAGATGCAACTAGAAATGCAAATAAAGATGAAGATCAAGATGAAGTGAAAGATACTAATGAAAGAAGTTTTCTTCCTCAAGATCAAAATAATTTGCAGAAAATGCAATATCCACCGAATTCTCCAACCTTAAGTAATTATCGAGGATTAGCGAAACGATATTCTCCAAGAAAAGAGATGAATGCTGAAAAAAATTCAATTTCGCAAACCATGAGTAAAAAAATCTCAGGCAAAGAAAATTTTAATTCGGATAAAACTTCAGTTCCAAAAAATTTACACACACTTCAAAAAAGTAATTTAATTCAAGAAACAAGTGCAGCCAAGGAAAGTGAGGCAGTGGAAGCTGGAAAAATTGCGACTGAAAATTTTCAAGAAGAAGAATGTGATCAAAATACCTATCTGCAACAGTCTTTGCGAAAAGCTCAAGAACTGTTATTTCAGTCCAAACTTGGAATAGCAATTGCTCGTAGGAGGGGTTTAAATTCTTCAAATACAGAAGACAATTTTAAATCGGATACAAAAGAGGGAGAGAAAAGAAATGATTCGAAAGAGGATCAAAAGACTGATGATTCAAAGAAGATGAAAAAAGGCCAGGTAACGCAAATTTCCAATGAAAAGATTCTACAGGATTCTTTGACTGAAAATTCAGAGAAAGAAAGATTTACCGAGCAGCAGATTAAATTTGATGAGAATCTCAGAACCCCTAGAATTAGATGTTGCCATTATTGTAAAAAATCAGGAGAAGATAGTTTTTATTCAGACAAATCTAAAATGGAAATTCGATGTTGTGAAGGCAGCTTTGAGAATACAAGACGAATTGAAATTGGTAAAGATCAATCGATTCATTACGACAAATCTCGAAATATGCGAAAATTTGTCTGTCACTGTAAGGGGTCACAAAAATTTTTTCATAATAATGGGAGGCAAGCAGAGGAGAAAATTATAATAAGCGAAAGCAGACGTGAAAAATACTTCAAAAAACCTGAAGAACTTTGCATCTGCTCTCATAAGCAACATGAGAAACTTATTCATCAAACTCTAATTAAAAAATGCTCTTATTGTAATTTACCAACAAATATTTGTAACTGTAAAGACCCTATGGAAATGATGGATTATGAAGAAGAATCCCATTTCTTGAAAAAATCTTCCAAGTCGAAACCCTATGGATCTGAGATTCTGCCTTATCAGAGGCTCAGTGTTTTTGCAGATGTAATGAGTGAATTGCAACAGAAAATTAATAGATCAATGTGCTGTCATCTACGCAAAAAAGAACCTTGCTGTCGAGCTTGCTGTCGTTGTTCACATACAAATTTTGGGGAAAATGGAAAACGAAAAGAGGAAGAAAATAGTGCGAGAAAAAGGGTCAACTGGTACTTATTTTGTACTAATTCTCCTTATTTTCTTATCTCACTGGATTCGGAAATTAGAATATTTTAAAGAGAACTTTATGAAAAAAGGTTAAACTTTAAACGTTGGCTTCATATTTTTTTAGTAAGGAGAATATAGATTGCCAAAAATTTAACTTCGAAACAATTTGTTTTGAAATTTATTAAACTTTTTCTATTTTGGCTACATGTTGAGTATCTAAAACACAAATTGCACTAGTTCACCAAGCTCGGTTTCAATCTGATTATCTGAAACTCTTTCTTTTTGTGTAAAAACCCCGAAAAATAGAAATTTTGAGGTTCCAATTAAATTCAGCAGTTCCTTTATTATTATTTTTTATTTTTGAAACAAAAAATTTTGATTTTCTCAACTAGATTCATAAAAAGTGTCTACCTTGATTTTCTTTATACTTCCTTACTTTGTGCTTAAAAATGTCCTTTTAGAGAAAAAATGATGAACCTTGTATTCCATTTTTTTATTTCAGTAACAAGAATACATTTTTAATTGATTTATTTTATTGAATTGAATTTAAAATTCTCATTCGATTATATTGTTTTTATGAATGATTTGATAGAATTTCTGTATTACCTTTAATTAAGGGGAATTTAAATGATTCTAGGCTACACTATACAGATGAATTTTTTTCTTATTCCACCAGATTATTCATTAAACATTGTAGATGTGTGCAAATAAGCAAAAACAGTTATTTTATAATTCACTATCAACTGAAATAACTTATCAAAAAGGCAGGTAAGCCTCTCCATCACTACATGCTAATTTTCATTCATTATTCAAAAATTTACCTTGTTCTTCCTACAGTTTTTGCTAGTGAAAAATAATTTAAAAAATGAGAAAGTAAACAAAAAAATGTGTTTAATCAAGCATTTTTTTAAAACGTACAGAAAACGTGTTTTTGTGGATTTAGACACTTTTTTGAAAAAGTTAAATATATCGAATCTGAAATTTCTTCTGTGTTGAATCGAAGAAACATGATGCCATTATCTTTTTTGCCTTATCTTTCTTTCATGGAAAAACTATTTATTCGTGTTATTTCAAGCATTACAAAATAGTAAAAAATTCAAAATCCCAAATTATAAAATCACTAAAGAAATTTTTTTCTATAAAAGCAAAATATTTGGATGATTCTTTGATTCGAACTGAAAAAATTTCAGATTTGATATATTCAACTTTTTTCAACAAAGTGTGCATTAAAATCAATCCAAAGAAATTATAAAAAAATATATAAAGAAATATGAAATATTTGAACAAAAGATATCATGGGATGAATGAACAATCTCGAAAAATAACATTCATAATATTTGGATAATTCTTTGATTCGATCTGAAAAAATTTCAGGTTTGACATATTCAACTTTTTTCAACAAAGTGTGCAATAAAATAAATTTAAAAAAATGCTGTTTGTACATTTAAAAAAATTCTAAATTGTAAATGTTTATATTTATATTTTTGAACCAATTGGAATTATTTTTTAATTTTGACGTCCAATAAACGAACAAAAGATATTATGGGATGAATGAACAATCTCGGAAAATAACATTCAAAATATATGGATGATTCTTTGATTCCAGCTGAAAAAAATTCAGGTTTGACATATTCAACTTTTTTCAACAAAGTGTGCAATAAAATCAATGAAACAGACATGCTTTTTCCACATTTAAAAAAAATCTAAATTGAAAATTTTTTTATTTGTATTCTTGAACCAATTGGAATTTGTTTTAAATTTTGAAGTCCAAAAAACGAACAAACGATATTATGGTATGAATGAAAAATTGTGGAAAATAATATTCAAGAAAATAAAATATTCGAGATAAAATATTTCCAAAATTGAAAAATTGCCGACATTTTAAAATTCAGCAATTCGAAAATTCCTGCGTTTATAATAACGAATTTGAAGAATCCCGAAATAAAATTGCCAACACTATAAAATGGATGACATAAGAAATTGGTTAACAATACAATAAACGATGAGAAACAAAATAAAATACTTTTATTTGATGAACATAGGTTCAATTTTATTAATTATTTTAGTATTTATTAATAAAACAGTTTTTTAGTTGTTTCAATTAAGAAATTTTATCATTTGGAAATTTTCCTGCGCCGGTAATTTTATAGTGCCGGATAATAATATTTTTCGGGATTTTTCCAGCTCCTCTACATGCACTGATTTTAAATTTTGTTTACGTATTTCGGATGCCAACCAACAAATTTCTTAATCTGGGCTCAAACAATTGAAATAATTTTAGCATTTTGATTTTTATTATACCTAAAATCTTTTAAATCAATTATAAAAAGCGATGTAATAAAATAAAATTTTTTTGTAATAGATAGATTTTTAAAACATATTTTTGTGACTTCAAGAAAGCATATTTAATCACGTAATAAAAAATTACATTGTTTTTTTCCACATACATTTTTTTTAGATCTATGTAAAGCACATAGGTTTCATCAGTTTTTCTCTAAAATTACATTTTACAGTAGAGAATGCAAAAGTATAATGAAATTCAGGATAGGCATTGTTTTTAGATCAAGTTAAAAAAATTTAGGTTACATGGCAATCTATATTTTTTCTACTAAAACAATAAGTACCCAAAGTTTAAAAAAAAGCAATGATGTAAAGTTCTGATTTATGTGAGTCCGGCATGGAAGCCACTACCCTTAATTTTCTTTTTCTCATTTTCAAGCCCAGCGATTCAAGAAGAAAACTCCGTAGTTGAAAAAAATAAAAGAGAATCAAAATTTCAAGTAGATAATTGTAATTATGTGGAAGATAGAAATCGAGGTTTGGCTTCTCGTATCTGTGGTATTTGTAGAACATCTCCTTGTCGTTGTCGAAGATTTAAATCGACCCATAGAAAACACCTCAAAGCAAAATGCTTCTATTGCAAAAATGTTCCTTGCACGTAAAGATCTCCTGACTATCATTTTTTCATTTTCCTAAGTTATCAATTTACTCGGGGTTTTTGTATTAAGGGGCCATCCAGAAATTACGTAACATTTCTTTTCATATTTTTACCCCTCCCCAACCCTCTCCCAAATATTTTCTGTTATGACTTATCAAATAGAATTTAGTTACTTACTACTCGAAACACCCGAATTACCAAATAATTGGAAGCTATGAAAATAAAAAGAAAGAAAATTATAACAATATGGTCGAAAAAACTGAAAATGGTTAGATTCATTGGCAATAGCACCGAAAAGTTTCTTTCTGCCATTAAAAAAAAATTCTCACTCTGGGCAAGTTGATTAAAAATTTTCAAATTCTTGATTTTTTAAATTTTTTGCGCTAGGAAACAAAAATTTTGTTTATTGAACAATGTTTTATAATTTGTTATGCTTTTTTAATAAACGAAAGAGACCTGTTCATATTTTTAAGTTAAAAAAAATATCTCTACTTTTTACGGATCCTGAAAGATCATCTATTTTTACCCATGATCCGTAAAAATCCGTTTACATAGGAACTGTAAAAAAAGAACAAAATATTTATTCAGCTTGAAAATATCGACGTGTTTTTTATTGTTTCAAAAAGAGCATACAAAATAAATACATTCTTTTTGGTAACTTTAGGTACAAATTACCAAAAGTGCATATTTCGTGATTTTTTTAAATATTATATTTCGAAAAAAAAATGTTTTCTATCTTTTTTTCCATCTGATGTTATTCACTTCAAAAAGATTTATTTAAAAAATTGAAAGAAAATTCGTCCATACCAAAAAATTAAGCATTTGGAAAATTTTCAATCAACTGGCCCAGTGTTAACAGATTTAAAAAAATATTTTAATTTGTTTGTAATGCCACAAAGAAAATTTTCAGTGCTAATACATACTAATGACTTTAATAAACTTTAGTTTTTTACCCTTCCTTCTATGAACTCCTCGAAACTTAAAACGTATAAAACGTTGTGTTATCTAGTAGAAAAATATTCATCAAAATCTTAATTTTTTCTAATTATGTTAAATTACTAGCACAGGCCCTAAGCCTAACATTTTTTTAAAAAAGTTGTGATCATAATAAATATTAATTAAATCGAATATAAAAGTATATTATACAAGTTTCTCATATATTTGATCTAATCACCTAAGTTTATATTTTTAACAACAATCTAGAAGATTGAAACCCTTTTCTAATGGTTTTAGATATTTTTACTTCCTGTTTATTCTATCGTCAAATCTAGAGAAGTAAATCAACAAATCTAATTCAGTAAATAGAGCATAGCCTGATACAATTAGAAAATGTTGAATGATTTTGTAGGTAAAAGTTATCTAACAAAATTGTAAAAAATCTTAGTTTGTATGCATATTTGTTAAAAGTACCATAAGATCCTTTAAATTCTTTGGAAACACCTTCAAATATCTGAAAATCTCTGTGGATCTTTGAATTCTTTTAAATTCTTTAAATTTTGTGAATAAATTTTTTGAAATTTCATTAAAATATTATAAAATCCCTTGAAATTCCATGAAATTATACGAAATCTGATGATATTTCTTGAATTTCCTTGACTTTTATTTAATCTCTTAAAACTTCCTTGGAAATCTTTGAGATGTCCTAAAACATTTCCAATCCTTTGAAATCTTCTGAGATCTTTTGAAATTTTGTGAAGCTCTTCAAAACTCCTTAACATTTTTTGGAAACCCCTAAAATATTTTAATTCCATTAAAATTCTTTCAAATTCTTGTAATCTATTGAAATTCCTTGGAATCTTTCGGATCTTTGAAAAATTTTGAAGACCCTTAATTCTTGTGAATAAATTCTTTGAACTCCCCGGAAGTTTCATGACATCTGGTGATAATAAAATCCTCGAAAATCTGATAAAATCCCTTTAGGATCCCTTGGAATATTTTAAAACATGCTACAACCCAAATATTTCGAAATTCTAGGAAATTCTGTAAAATCACATGCAATTCTTCTAAATCTTTTTCAATTATTAAAATTCTTAGAAATTCCTTGAAAGTTTTTAAATCCTTTGAAATCTTTTGAAATTTCTTGAAATTGTTTGAATCTCTTGAAAATTCCGTGAAACATTTTAAAGTATCCTAAGATCCTTTAAATCCTACATCTTAAAATTCTTAAAATTTTTACAAATCTTGCAAATGTTTAACAATCTTAAGCAATACTTAAAATATTTGAAAACTCCTTCAAATCCTTTGAAATCCCTCAAATCTTGTGAATAAATTATTTGAAATTTCATTAAAATATTATAAAATAGCTTGAAATCCCGTAAAGTTATATGAAATATGCTGATATTTTTTGTATTCCTTGAAATCTCTTGAAAGACTTTAAAATACCTCAAAACAACTAAAACCTTCGAAAATCTCATAAAATCCGTTCAAATCCCTGATAAATCCCTCGGAATTTTTTTTAATATACTAAAACCCAAATCTTCCAAAATTCTTTAAAATCACATAAAATTCTCTGAAATCCCTTCAAATCAATAACATTTTTGGAAATTCCTTGAAATTTTTGTTATCACCTCTGGAAATCTTTTGACATCTCTTAAAATTTTGTAAATCTCTTAAGAATTCCTTGAAATATTTCCAAATACCCTAAATCTTTTTAATCCATCAAAATCCTTCAAAAGTACTGAAATTCCCGTAAATTTGGTAAAATCCGTCAAATCCCTTAAAAATTCCTTGGAATCTTTTAAAGTATCCTCAAACTCAAATCGTTTAAAACTCTAGGAAATTCTTTCAATTCACATGAACTTCTTTTAAATTCCTTCAAATTATTAAAATTCTTGGAACATTTTTCGACGCTTTTTAAGTCCTTTGCAATCTTTTGAAATCCCTTGAAATTTTTGTAATCTCTTGAAAATTGCTCAAAATATTATAGAATCTCCTGAAATCCCGTGATCGTACATGACATCTGATGACATTTGTTGAAATTCCTAAAAATCTCTTGAAAGCCTTTAAAATCCCTTAAAATTACTGAAATCCTCGAAAATCTGGTAAAATTCTTTAAAATTCCGTGGAATTTTTTAAGAAAGCCTAAAACCCAAATCCTCCGAAATTTTAGAACATTTTTAAAAATGAAAAACCAATTTTTTCAAATCCCTGCATATTATAAAAATTCTTGAAAATTCATTGAAATTTTTTAAATCCTTCGAAGTCGTTTGACATCTCTTGACGTTTTGTAAAGTTCTTAAAAATTCCTTGAAATCTCTTTAAGTACCCTAAAATCTTTCAAATTCATTAAAATCTCTTCAAATTCTTGAAATTTATTGAAATTATTTATAATGTTTCAAAATATTCCAAAATCTTCAGAATTCCTAAAAATCTTTCAAAAGTTCTAAAATTTTTTGGCAATACCTTTAAATATTTAAAAATCTCTTCATATCTTTGAAATTCTTTGCAATCCCCTAAATTAAAAAAAATAAACTTGATAGTATTCTCTGAAATCCCTTAAAATTTTGAAAGTTGTATGAAATACCTTGAGATCCTGGAAAATTCATTAAAATACCTTATTAAGATTGATTTTTTGATTTTGCAAGTAGTATTTATTTCAAAAACTGTAAAAAAAAC
>CAKNWT010260595.1:413-16369 GCA_932066315.1 Andricus coriarius
GGCACGGTAAAAATAGTCTAAATTTGGTAAGGTAGGTTATGGATGGCCCCTTTGTTTAGCTTTCACGTTTGAAAAATTTTCCAGATTTCAAAGTTTCTCCAATTTTCGAAGGCTTCGAGAGTGTATACCTATCGCGGATGTTTAAAAATCTAATTTCCGTATGTTAATCTGTCATAATGAGGATATCTTTTTTTTTAACGACTACTAGGGTGGAGACAGCTTCCTTGGGGGAATAGTAAAGCAGTAAACGATATTTGAAAGTGTTTCATCGATGGAATTGTAATTTGTGCGGTTACTTGAAAACGAGTTTCAGGACTAAAGGGAAGGCGGAAGGAGGAGCAGAGTCGTTAACGAAGGAATCCAGGAGACGAGCCATTAAGGAAGGATCAGCTGTTCTTCATTCCGTGATCGCACGCATCGCGCGGCTGTTGCCCAAAGAGGAACCAATAAGAGGGGCCCTGCTATGTCTCGTTAAATCTCTCAGCAAAATCTGCTACTAAATGACCGCACGGGAGCGGCCGTAGATTCAGCTCAGGTAAAAAGCAAAAAGTACCCTTGAGTATATAAGCTTATACATATACCGAGGATTATGCACTTTTTACACTCTAAATACGAATATAACTGCAAAATGATTGAAAGCAGTTAAAATTACTGGACCTCATAAAACGCGTCCGTCACAAACAACAAGACTTATTAAGAATACTTAATCATAAGTATTGCAAAAACCAGGTACTTCTTGACTTCATTTTTGCCAATTCACCTTTATATGAATACTTTTTATAACTTTCGCCGTTTTCATAATTGCGAACCACTTTACCACTTTTGCTCGTTTTATTATTTTAGGGGTCCAGCGGCTCAGTAGTCTAATTTTAGCTAAAGAATTTAAAATGGGATCTTATTCATTATTAAAAACTTTTTATATCAGACGTAGAAAAATATTTCGTTGAATGAATGAAATTTTGGTTTAATCAACCCTAGAATATGGTTATTATATGGACAACAACATATTTGATTGACCCAAGAAATTTTGTTGATTGGTAAAATTTGATTGATTATACCATATATTTTGGTTGATACAAGCAAATAATTTGGTTGGTCCAAGTAAAACTTTTGGTTAATCCAAGCAAAGATTTTTCTCAATCCAAGAGAATATTTTAGTTAATTCAAATAAGTGTTTTTGTTGGTCTAAGGAAAGAGTTCGGTTAATTTAACCAAAATTTTTAGTTCAAATAAACCATAAACGACCCAGCACAATGTAAATTGTAAATGGAACATCATGGAATTTTGTCTTCTGGTGTGAATTATTTAGTAGTTTATTAAACTACTAAACTAAATATCACAAGTTAAACTTTGTTCGGCTATCTTTAAAAAATCTGTTTAACCCCGTGCAGAAATCGCCAAGTTTCTTCCGGGTTACAGACTTGGGCCAGGCTGGGGGTCCCTAGCCTGGGTCTACCCTAAATTTTGCAATGGCTCGAGCTTGGGCCCAGCTAGTGTCAAAGTTCCTAAAATTGATGACAGAGGGCGCAGTATTTTTTTCTTTGTTTACTTATTACATGCAAGTTTAAAGTGTAAAACTTTACAAAGTGGCAAATTTGGTAAAAATAAAAATTCTTCAAGTCTCTGGAAAGGAAATTTGAGTGATAGTTTGAGCCAAACTTATATTATAAATGTGATTCAAGTGAGTGATTGAAATTAGTGGTGATGGTGGTGATTGATGATGGTCGATAAAAAAATCTAAGTCATCATTGAAATTACATTGATAAAAATGCCTAAAATAAAAAGCACTCCAGGAGTCTGGAGGCATCGAGCAATCGACAGTATCCAATATTTACGCGGTGAAAGTACAAGCAAGTACTTATACTAATTATAAATAATATTTTCACATTAAGATTGCACGTTACTTCTAACCCCAAACTGAGAAAACTTTTTCGTCGAATTGTAAAGTGTAAATATCTTGTTAATTTATGTAATGACGTTCATTTGTCAACTATGTATTTAAATAAAAAATATTTCTGCTTAATTTCGACTTTTACTTAAGAAAATAAAAAATAGCTAGAAATCGATAATAAACTAGGGTCAACCCTGGGTCAAGCTGGGCAATAAAGCTTGGCAATATAACCGGGCTTTGGCCAGATTTTGCGTTTCATTCGAGTTTGGCTTAGGCTTGATCACGAGGCCAGGGCCTAGTTTTTCCAAGCCTGGACCCTGTTTGGGCCATGACCACACTTCTGCGCGGGACACATTAGCACTGTGTACTGATAAAAATACATCAGAAAAAAATTCATGAAGATCAAAGAGTGAAAAACAGATAAACAACCGAATTATAAAATGTTCATGTTTTTTTTTTAATGTATTTTTATCAGTACATAGATTTTGATTCCATATTATTATCAATTTTTTAAAGCAGGGTGTTGGCTCAAATCCTGGAAAGAAATTGATTGACAATTCCAAATTTTTTCCAGGTATCTGAAAATTGTCCAGGTATAATATTTTTCATTGTACGGAGCCATTCAAGTATTTCAAAGTTGTTGTTGTTGTAAAAACAGGGAAAACAAGATGTACCTGAAGTTCTGAACGTTCAAATGAACGAAATTTTTTACTGATGACATTGTAAACCAGAAAAAGTGCTGAAATGTTTGTTCGTTTATATTGGAAATAATTTATTATTGAAACAGAATCATAATGCATATTTGAAATTGCAGTTGGAAAAATATTTATGGGTAAAATAGAAATAGGGAAAAAGATTTCGTTCATTTGAACGTTCGGAACTTCAGGTACATGAAAACAAGAAGATTTTTACGAAAATCGATAAATATATTACATTATTCTATAACTATATCTAGATTTATTATATAATAATTTATAACTGAAAAAGTTCAATGTTCTACCAAAATAGTTAAATTTTAACTACAAAAGATGAATTTTCAACAAAAAATGGAATAGTTGATATTTCAATCATAGAAGATTTGAATTTTCAATAAAAAACAGTTGAATTCAAACAAAAATTAATTTTCATCAAAGTAGTAAAATTTCGAAGCAAAGAGATAAATTTCCAATTAATATGATCATTTTTCTACCAAGAAAAAATGTATTTTTCAAGCAATTTTAAGCCTTTTCAATTTTTTTTAGGTTGAGTTTGAAGTGTTCAATATTTTGGAACATTTTCAAAAAACAATTTTCAACAAAATAGTTAAGCCCAGTAATAAAGAGCTGCTTTTACAAATGAAAAACATTGTCATTTAATTTGATATTACAATTTTAGAAAAGTTAAAGCACGCTCTCGAGAAAATTCTCTGACATTAAAAAAATTTCCTGAAATTTCTGGATTTATCTAGGTATATAAAAAATTCCTTGATAAAAAAAATTCGAGGTTTTCCAGGTGGGTATAGACAACCTGCTAGTGTATTCCTTTTAGTACAGAAATCTGAAATGTTCAACTTTTTTGTAAGCTAGAGAGTAATAATTTAAAAAATACAAAAACGACTATTTGAAAAACTTGCCTGTTCTGTTTTGACTTCCTTAGACATTTAAAGATTCTATGTATTTTTATCAGATGAAAGCTCTTACATGATCAAAACATTTTCACTGTCAATTGAAAAGCAGGAATTAAAAAAATTATTATTTACGAAAATAACAAAATTATGAAGATAACAATTTTATAAGTGCGCAGCATGCTAACTTGTAAAACCAATCCTTATAATTATACTTCTTTGGAGGGCGCTAATATAGGCTACTTTTTATGCATATTATTCGTGATTTCTAAAATCTTTTTCTGCTACCAAGTCTAATATACTTTTCTCTGAAATGCCGTTTTACGTATTTTATTACATAATTAAAAACTAAGAAAAGTGAACTAAAATTGCTATTTATTTTTTGGAGGCTTCAGCCTTTTCCCTATTTTCCTCTAATAACTATTTTTTAGAAATTTCAACAATTAGGATGAAATTTTGTTTCTTTATTGACTAAGAAATCCTTTTGTTTGAAAATTTAATTAGTTTGTTGAAAATTCGTCTTTTTGTAGAAATTTCATAATTTTTTATTTAAAAATTCAACTACTTCGTCAAAAGTTGAACTTACTACGCTTCATAAAAAAATTCATTTTTTTACGATTTATCATTTCAGTTGAAAATTTATATTTTCCTACTAAAAAGTCAACTCTTTTGTAGAAAATTTAACAATCCCTTTAAAAACTAAACTATTTGGTTAAAAATTAATTTTTTGTTTCTTAAAGATGCATCATTTGAGTTTAAAATTCATCTCTTTGGTAGGAAATGAATATTCTTGGTTGAAAATTTCTCTTTGGTTAAAGATTCAACTATTTAGTTAAGAATTTATCTATATTTGATTGAAAATGCAATCTTTTTACTTCAAATATTAGGAATTTGAAACATTTCAATTTGAATTTATTATTAGTACCTACATTAATTTTATTTCAAAGAATTTATCCTCTTATTTTTGTGAAAAATTTCCTTATTTCCTCTGTTACCTCTATAAAGAGACTTTTGATTTGCAACTACAGAATTGATCCATCTTGTCTTGTTTTTTAATATTTCGAATTTCTGTTTATGCTTCTTAAAAAATGAAGCAAAATCTTTTATAAAAAAGTGAGGAAATAGGGAAATTGGGCCACAATTCTCGCTTTTAGGTGTTTTAGGGGATTTTTCAAATTGAAGAGGGGAAAAAAGGAAATAAGCTAAATAAGGGGACGGACTGTGATCCCTGTTATTAAGAGTTTGATAAAAATAAATCTATCTTAGCACGATTCGAGGGTGCGTAGATAGAAAAATGTGGAGAATATAGAAAATATTGTACTTTGAGGAACTAAAGAAAAAAGATTGAATGGGGATCATGCAGTGGATCTCCCTTATTTTAATTCAAGCTTATCTTGTCTAATCTGAATAAAATTAAAAAATTATGAAAATAGTGGTCAATAATATTCTACTGCAATTTGGTTGAAGGAGATTTAAAGATTAGTAATAAATTGAAAATTTAAGGCTTACTTTCGTGATGGGATGTGAATTTTTAAAACGACAAAATTACAAGGGTCCTGAAAAATGGAAATTTGTGAAGAGATTCGTGGAGGCCCTAGCAAGGAGGTTCGTCCGTTTTTGGTTTTAAGGCCTTCCCTAAAGGGAATGGAAGGGTAAGTGGCCCAGGAAGCCAGTAATTGAATGGCGAAGCGTGTTATTTCGCCGATTTATCCTCAGGCCGAGATAGAGTAAGGGAGGGAGAACGCGGGCTAATTTAAACTAAAGGCCGACGTAAACGCTAGCCTCACTGATAAGCTCCTCGATTTAAGCGTTATGTAGTAAACTGGAGGGCCTGTACTTTAGTGTCGTTAAGAGCGTCAGCTTTTTCGATAATTAAATTCCAAACATCGATTTCGGCAACCTGCACGGATTTTTCTCGCCGATATGAACTATTATAAAATAAAGGAGAATTAGAGTTTTGAGATTTGACTGGTATGATCTTTAGGCCTTTGATCTTTAAGCGGGGCTACTATGTGGCTAAATTGTAAGGCAAATAATAAAATGAAAGGCGCATGATTTTTATGAGTTGAGGCAATGGTGTAAACTTTTTTGCCCAGGGCAAGAAAAAGGGAGATAACGAGCATCGCTGCTTCGTGTTTTCATGAGCGATTAAAACTGACGCCCAAAAATGACGCGACGGGTCGCGATAATTGCTCACCATCAGCCGCAGGTGAAGGTGCTTAAAATGACGGGAGCACTCGAGGTAGACAAGGCGCGTGTATACAAATTTGCTGAAACATCAGATTCTGACGTCGTTGACGTGGCAAGTAAACGACACGATATTCAATCTTGACTTACGAGCACAGAAGTAAATTAAAAAGTTGCGATTCATTTTTATGTGACTTTCGAAATTAAGTCAGGCTGGCCGAAAATCTTTATTCTCAACATTCCCTGACTTATCCCTGAACAATTTTTCATTTTCCCTATACACTGATATTCAAAGATCAGTATTTTAATCTTTTAACATTTTTAACATAGAATCTTTCATAAGCGGAATCAACAATTTTAGAATCAAATTAAAACAATTTTTATTTATTTGTTCCAAACAATAAACTTTAACCAAAAATAATTGCATTTTCACCCAAATAATTGAATTTTTGGAATACAGTAGCATTTTCAACAAAAAACGATGAATTTTCGATAAAAAAAAGACGGATTTTCTGACCACATTAACAAATGTTCAACAAATCAGTTGAATTTTTGATAAAAAAGATTACTTTTTCACAAAGTACTTGATTTTAGAAAAATTAAATTTTTAACAAAATAGTTGAATTTTTATCTGAAAACCTGAATTTTCTACCTACAAAGATGAACTTTTAATCAAATAATCGAATTTTAAACAAAAAAGATTAGACATTAATCAAAAACAGTTGCATTTTCAATTAAATATTTAAATATTTACCAAAAAAATACATTTTTTTCGGAATACAGTTGAATTTTTAACCTGAATAGTTGAATTTTAATCTAAAGGATGATTTCCCAACGAAAAATGTAATAGTTGGCATTTCAACAACAAAAAATACGAACTTTCAACTAAAAAATATAAGTTTTCAACCAAAAATATGAATTTTAAGCCAAACATTTGTGATTTTTATCCAAAAATAATGAAATTTCTTCTTACCAACAGAGATGTATTTCACCTAAAGAAGACTAATTTTCAACCCAGAGTATAATTTCCTTATTAGAAATACTAATTTTGAAACAAATAGTTGAATTTTGAACTAAAAAAGATGAATTTTTAACCAAAAAGATGATTTTTCAACTAAAATGATGAATTTTCCAACCAAATGGACAAATATTCCAACCAAATAGACAAATTTTCAACAAAAAAGATAATTTTTAACGAAACAGAAGCATTTTCAACTAATAAGAAAAAATTCAAAATCAAAACGATTAGTTTTCTACCAAAAAAGATCAATTTTCAACAACAAAAAATAAGTTTTCAACCAAAAGTGGAAAAGCTAAATTTTCAGTTTAAAAAAAAAAATGGCATTTTCAAACAAATACTTAAATTTTTTAGCCAAAAATACGCTTTTTAGAAGACAGTTGATTTTTCAACCAGAATAGTTGAATTTTCAACAAAAAGATGAATTCTCAACGAAAAATGTAATAGTAGGAATTTCAAAAATAAAAAAAAAACGAATTTTCAACAAAATAGTTCAATTTTCAACAAAATAATTAAGGTTTCAGCAAAAAAATTATATTTTCAACGAAATAGTTGAATTTAAGACCTACAAAGATGTATATTCTCAACAATAAATGTAATAGTTAAAATTTCAATAATAAAAAAACGAATTTCGTATAAAATAGTTGAATTTCCTACCAACAGAGATGAATTTTAAAATAAGGAAGACGAATTTTTATCCAAGAGGATTAATTTTCTACCTAAAAGTACGAATTTTCAAACAAGTGGTTGAATTTTCAACTAAAAAAGATCAGTTTTCAACCAAGAAGATAAATTTTCAACCAAAAATTTGTGATTTTTATCCAAAAAGGATCAAATTTCTTCTAAAATAGAGGAATTTTTAAACCAAAAAAAAACAATTTTCAAAAAAATTATTGAACTGTCAAACAAATGAAAAAAGAATTTATGATGATGTGTGGTTCTGAGCAAATTTGTAGATATAATTTAGGCGAAACATTTTGTTAAATAAAAAGTTATTGTAGCTTGTGTCGTTTTTCCAAAAAGTAAATTTTTAATTTCTGATGCATTTTTATAACAAAAGTTCGTCTCTTGTGTCGTTTTTCCAAAAATTTATTCCAAAAATTTAAATTTTTTATTTTTATTCTTATTTTGTACGATTGAAAAAAACTACTCTTCCTTTCTAAAAATTATAAATAACAAATTTGTACATACTCCTCGAGTGAACAAGTTTGCCTATTATTTTTTTTTCTTTCCTTGTGTCGTTTTCCAAAACATTAAATTTATTTTATTTTTTGCGATAAAAATAAAAACTAAGCATCCTATCGAAAAATTGTTGATAAAAAATTAGTAGCTGTTTTTTGGATGAGAAACTTCTGTCTATTCATTTTTTCTCATAGCTTGTGTCGTTCGTCCAAAAATTTAATTTGTTTTATTTTTTATGATGTTTTTCACGAATAAAACGAAAACTACACATCATATCAAAAAGTGATCAATAACAAATTTGTAGATCTTTTTTGGATACATAATTTTTGTTTCTTCATCTTTTTTTGTAGCTTGCATAGTTTGACCAAAAAACGGAATTTTTAATTATTTTTTGTGCTATCAAAATTTTAATTTTCGATTTTTCAAAAAAATTCGAAAAGTTGTCATGATAATCTTGTAGGGCTCTTTAAAAGAAACGTTTTTCACAATTTGACATTTTTTCATATCGTGCGTTGTTCGGCTTAAAATGTTAATTTTCTTTTGATTTTTTGGAATTTGACAATGCTATAACTCTGATAATTTTCTTTTTATCAAAAAATGTCCTTTAGATAAATTGTTTGTCTTTTTGAGCACTAATAATAATCGTACAGAGAATTTTCAAATCTTGAAAAAAAGTGGTCTCGAAAATTTTCAAAATGTGCTCAGTTTTTGAATTTTCATCCAAAATGGCTGGTTAACGAACTCGCTCTTTCTTTTTAGGCCTTCAAAAAGTTTGCCAAAACACAATCCAATCTGATCAATCTTTCGAAAGTTATCGTGCTTACACGCTACTACAGACTTCAGACTACAGACAGACAGACACACTTGTAAACATTTTTTTCTGACTCAGAGGGTCTCAAAACGTGGAGATTTGATGAAAACCGACTATGTCAAATTTTAAATAAAACCAAATGCCTTCTCATTAGGATGAGAATGTAAAAAGAGTTCACAAGGCAAATACATGAATTACTGAGAAGAATATTATATCAGGGTGGCCGCAAAACCTGAGTCTAAAAATTCTCTAATTTTCCTTAACCATAAATATTCAAATATCAGAATCTTAATCTTGTAACATTTTTAACATATAATATTTTATAAACGGATTAAAACAATTTCAAACTTATTATCCTTGGCAGTTATTTAAAGTAACAAGTATAGAAATTCCCTGACTCAGCAGAACAGTTTACTTGATCCGGGCCCGCAATTTCTCGACCTTACGACTTCGCCGAGAATCAAAATCCGAACTGGTACAATATGAAGTGATTTAAACTAAAGAAACTCCTCTGAAGAGATAATTGCGGTTTTGGAAGAGAATCATAATAAATGACACCTTAAGAGAAAATGCAGCAAATCGTAGGCTTGCTTGAGGCTGAGGTCGGTTTTAACTTTAAAACAACAAGCACTCAATTGGGCACAGATGTCTTATGCTTAGGCAGTTAAGAAAGCATCTCATCCAGCACTACCGGTCAGGATCGCCCCGCAGGTTCGACGAGACGGTCAGTATCACCGTGGCGGGCATACAGGTTGAATTACGAGGTAACGAGGGAGTAGGGAGCACCTGTGCGGCAGGTGACCACCACCCCTTGTCTCAAAAGTATATGCGTGTCCGCCCCAACACTATTTACATCTACAATTCACATTCTCTTTACCACGAAAGGATTCGAAGAAACGTTACAATTTCAAAGCGAACTGCCGCTTTTGCAACAATGCCAATCTTCGTTCTTCTCTAACAAAAATCAATCTTTTTGACTATATTTCATTTCAAAGATACCAGGGTGGCCGCAAAACTTCATTTTCAAAATTCCCCGACTTTTCCCATTTGCTCGTTTTAAGTTTTGTCTAACTTTGTCAGAAATATTTTCCTTTCGCCCTTCTTCGTGTATAATTATCAATTTAATTGAATAGTTGCATGAATCAACTTAGGGACCTTGACACAGCATCGCACTTTCGGTTTCACAGGCAACCAGCAATATTTAAAAATTGTTTGTTTGCTTGTCATCACACGGCATATGTCGTGTCAACAAAAAATACAGAACTCTGAAAAAAAATAGTTTCTCTATGATTTTGATAATCAAAATAATAGTACTAATAATGCCTTTTGAAATCAAAAACATTATTTCAAATGAAGTTTTTTTGTAAGAATTAGAAAAAAACATTTATTTTAACAATGCCTTTTGCAATGACATTTTTTTTCACTATCGCTTTCTACCAATTTTTAAAAAATGCTTAAATTATAATTAACTATAACTGATTTTTGGGGGCAAAATATTATCTACAACTCTAATGTTTCCAATTTTGGAACTACATTTTTCTGAGACTGAAATCGTGAAAACAAGTGTTTTAAAAGAAAGCATTTTTAAACCAGTAAATATATTTGTCATGATTTATTAAAATTCAACCAGTGTTGCTTTTCGAAAGTTCTACAATATTTTAATATAGACCTAATTTATTACTCTCAGGGCTACTAAAGTTTAATAGAATTGAACAAAATTAAAAAGTTATCTATTTGAATCGAAAAAGTGACTAATTTCTAACACAAACAGTGATTCATGGGCGTTAACAATATGACTAATGTTTTTTTTTTAATTTAAAAGAAATAGAAATATTGCTATTCACGAGACTTCAAAACAATTGAAGTTAAATTCAAAATAATTATAATTAATTGAAAAAAATCAACAACGAAATTCCATTGATTTCAGTAAAATTGGAATGAGTTTAGAGGACTTGAAGGGAAATGAGAAGAATTTGATGAATATCATAAAAATTTTAGGCGAAAAAGCTTCTAGTGAATTTCAAAGAATTCATAAGTATAAAAAAATGCGTTGAATTCAGTAAGTTTAGAAAAATTCAAGGGAATTCAAACTCATTTCATGACTTGCCTAAGAATTCAAGGTGAATTAAAAAGATTTCAGAATGAATTAAACAAAAACTAAAAACATCTGTTTAAAAACATTGCACTAGATAGAATCAGGGTGAATTTATAAGAATTCAATTAAATTAAAAAAATTATGAGAATTCCAAAGATTTAAAAATAATTCATGCTAAATTAATAATAAATTAGGATCAATTCCAAATGAATTCAAAGAAAATGCAAAAAATATTTGAAAATATCTTCAAATCTTTGAAACCAAACGAAATCCTTCGCTTCTTGTGAAAAAATTCTTAAAAATCGATTGAAAGCTTTTTATATCCTTTAAAATCATTAAAATCAATTGAAAATGCCTTTGAATCTTTTAAAATACCCTAACATATTTCATACTCTTTGAAATCACATTAAATTATTGAAATCAATTAAAAATTCCTTGGAATCTTGTAATATTCCCTTAAATATTTAAAATCCTTTCAACTCTTTTGGAATCCCTTGAAACTTTGTAATTATTGAAATCTACTGAAAATGTCCTGAGATATTTCAAATTCTTCAAAATCTTTTAAAATCACTTAAAATTCCTTAAAACTCTTGAATATTTCTCGGAATTAAAAATACCCTAAAATATTTCAAATTCTTTGGAATCACTATAGATTATTGAAATTGATTCAGTTATGTTAAAAAATGTTGAAGCTTTGTAAAATTCTTAAAAATTTATTGCAATTAAAAAAAAACCTAAAAGATTTAAAATCATTTGAAATCCTTTAAAACTTTTGAAAGCTCTTGAAAATTCCTTGGAATTTTAAAAAATAGGGGAAACCGGGGCGAGTTGGACCACTTTTCATTTTTCGATTTTTTATATTTTTTGTGACGAACTTTTTCACAACATATTATTGTTACCTTGTTTTGTACACCTTAGGTTTATATAACTACAAGTATCAACAGTTTAATTTAATATCTGAGGTCATTAAAACCGAAATTAGATGATGCGGGAAATGGTTTAACTCGCCCCAGGCGCGGGGCGAGTTGTACCACTTTAGCGGAGTCAATAATTTTGGAATCGTGATACAAATCTTCAATCATTTATTAAAATACATACCTTTCTTAGAGGAGTAGAACCTTTTTTTTCATTTTTTTGCCCCGACATGCGATTGACATTAAACAATATGGAATTTTGTTGTTGCTAAAAACAAAACCTTAAATCCTTGAAGGGTGATATACTTAAAGGCATACTAAATCTAGCAGGTCGATTGTTTGAAATTAATATGGTTTACAGAGAGCTTGGGATCGGTAAATGGAAACTTGTTAAAATTTATTTACGAGCCTCGAAAACAAGTTTTTTAGGATAACTTTGGACAATGCAACAAATAAACAACATAACTTCAGGGACAATTCAAATTTCAAGTATTTCACTTGGAGTTAATTTGATGGCGCGTCATGACGAATATTTTAAAAGATAAACGTACTGGTTCAACTCACCCCTATTTTCAACTCGCCCCGGTCTCCCCAACCCTAAAATCTTTCAAATGCTTTGGAATGACTTTAAATTATTGAAATCTATTTAAAATACCTTAAGATATTATAAATCATTTAAAATCTTTTAAAATCCCTTTAAATTTGTTAAAATTCTTTAAAATGCCTCGGAATTTGAATATATCCTAAAATCTTTGGAAATAATGAAAAACCTTTGAAAATCTACGGAATCCCTGAATTCTTGTGAATATAAATTATTTTAAACGCATTAAAATATTATAAAATCTCCTGAAATTACATGAAATCTAATGATATTTCCTGAAATCTTGAAAAATTTATGAAAATACCTTGAGAGCTTTTAAAATCCCCTAAAATCATTGAAATCCTCGGAAATATTATAAAAGCCTTTAGAATCTTTTAAAATCTCCCATAACCTTATAGGTTATATAAAATCGTTCCGTATCTTCCGAAATTTGTTAAAACACTATGACGTTTTCTTAAATACCTTAAAATGCTTAAAATCCTTAGAAATTCCTTGACAATTTTTTAATCGCTTGTATAAATGAATTTATATCTTTTAAATGCCCTGAGCCTAAAATATTTGAAATCTTTTGAAATCCGTTGAGATATTTGAAATCCCATGATACTTTTTAAAGCTCCTGAATATTCCTGGGTAGCTTTAAAAATACCTTAAAATCTTAAAAGTCCTTTTGAATACCTTAGAATTACTGAAGTCAATTGAAAATTAGTAAAATATTTCAATTCCTTTACAATCTTTTGAAACCCCTTGCATTTTTTTAAAGCTCTAAGCTTCCAGGCAATTTTTAAAAATACCCTAAAATCTTTAAAGTCCCCTAAAATCCTTTAAAATTATTGAAATCTATTAAAAAATTCTTGAAATCTTTTGAAATACTTTAAAATAATCAAGAAAAATTCAGAAATAGGTATAGACCTGAAACGTTTACAATTAGTCGCTAAAGGCACTTATTAAAGATATTCTGTAATGAGACAGACGATAACTACTGTCTTCAAATAGAGATTGATGATTAACAATGTATTAAAGAACAAGATTTATTGGATCTTATTTTTATTTAAAAACATTTAAATTTCGGTAGTCAAAAATTTTTAAATAAAAATAAGATTCTGAAAGGAAATTAATTATTGCGTAATTAATAACGAGAAACTTTTTGCCAATCTTTCATTACACTTAGCAGTAATTTTTGGTTATTATTTTCTCTTTCCTTTTCCTCAGCAGGATCAATGTATACAAGGATTCATCGTTGAAAAAAGCTCAACCTCTAGACTAATGGTTACAATTATTTAAATTATTTGAGGTATGTAAATATAGGCATAATGTTCGAAATGTCAATATCGGGGGACACAATTCAAAAACCTATACCTTTGTTTGGATTGCGCGAAATACAGATTTACTTAAATAAACATGATTCTGATTTCATTAACTTGACATTCATACTGTGTTTCATATTCTTATCTTGTATCGCCATAATTTTTAGGCATAAACAGTATAGGAAAATGCGGATCCAGACAAGTTGACTTCATTCATAATCGAACATTTAAACTTCAATTACTTTTAATCGAGATAAAACCATTTTTACAGTATACTTTACACTATTATAGATACTTCGATTTTTTTTTAATTTATTAAAATTACTCAGATATTTTCGAGGGACACACATGTGAACGGTTCCAGACTAGACATATAGGCCCACATACAACAATTACTTTTTTTATTTTATAATCAAGATTAACATTTAGTTTTTTTTACAAAGAAAAAAACATAATATAACCTGCGCGCCAACTGCACAAAACCCTTGTTATACTGGGACAACTATTCACCTTGAATTCAGGGTACATAACCCAGTAAACCGGTTTGTTAAAAAAATTAAAAGTTGGTTTAAAAAAATGTATATGTACTTAAAAAGTCAAAAACAAAAATTCAAATAAAAAAATACAGAACATAACATTATTGTATTTCTAGGCATGCTTTCATTGATATTCTTGAATAGCAAACGTTTCATCTTCCCTGGACAATTTTAGGTTTATCACTTAGTTTTTTTTTGGCACGTGTAAAAAATTGTATAATTTTTTACAAAAATCGATGGGTATCTTATATGACACTTCTTTGTACGAATTTTGGTTTTTCTAAAGATAAACAATGATGATTGAGATATTTTGAATTAGCATTGAAATATATTAAATTTTGTTTTGAAGCGATATGAAACATTATTTAAATTGTTAAAAATGTACAATTTTCATTATGACAAGGTGCGCATTTAATTAAAGTAATGAAAATTTCATTTGTCATTTGAAGTGGTATTACTGATGTTGGGTTAAAAATCGATCGAGCGATCATTCACAGCAGCATAAAAAAGACAGGTACATTATGAAAAAAGCAGCACATGACAACGACCGTCGCAACATAATCGTATTAGCATCATACGTCACAATAATGTGAGCATGTCAGCGTGTGTCGTGCTCGTCAGTAATTCGTTTGTAGAGGAAAAACGATATGCTCGACGTACTTTAATCCATTATAAGCTGAGCAACTCCGTTTTTGAATTAATAATGAACAGAGGCGCGTTTCAGGTGACACACTCCACGGCCACTATAATATAAAATAAAAGTGTTCTCGTCTTCGTCAAAGAAAAACAAACTACATAATCTAAGACAGAATCAGACATTAATTTATTAGGGGCACCTAACTTATTTATGTTTCCAACCAGAGCATATGAAGCACAGACATTACCAAATTTGTACTAATTAGATTATTCAAGATACATACTATGTTCTGACTTTAATTTTGCATATTGTCCGGTGAAATATGAATTAAGAAAGAAAAAAAATGGTACATGTACCAGGGATCGAAGCGGTTCAGTAGGGTATGGCCTGTTGTTTAGCAAGTTTTACCATTTATCTGTTTCAAAATTTTTATTTAGCTAGTTTTGCAAACTCAAATACAATTTCAAGAAGATCGAACATCGAAGATTGACAAAAACGTTAACAGCAGAATTGCAAAATGCTGATGCTCAACTTTAAAAAAATGTATTTTTATATTCGTAGACAGATTTTGATTCCTTATTCTCGTCCATTTTTTTCACCTAAATGCGAACTTAATTAATAGATCCCAATGAGAAAATCCGACTATACTTGATTGAAATTTAATTCTTTTTGGATAAAAAGTCTGCTCTTATTGTTTTGGTTTATAATTTATCTTTCTTGATTAAAAATTTCATTATTTGGTTGTAAGTTCAATTATTTTGTGGAAAATTCAACAATTTTGTGCAAGTCATCCTAATTGGCTTAAAATTAACTTTTTTATTAAAAATGTATATTTTCGGGTAGAATCTGAAACTGCTTTATAGAAAAGTTTTCTTTTTCGCTTAAAAATTGAACAATTTGATTGAAATTGTTTTCTTTCTTGAGTAAAAAATGTTTTTTGGTAAAAATATGAACCGGTACATTTTTCGTTGAGAATTCATCTATTTAGTTGGAAATTTCATTAATTGGTTGAAAAATTAATTGTTTCGTTGAAAAATTAACAATTTTGTTAAAAATTTATCTTTTTTAGTTAAAATTTAAATTTCCTATAGAAAATACGTCTTTTTGGTGTGAACATTCTCTTTTTTGTTTGGTTTAAGATTCATCATTGTAGTTGAAAACTAAGCATCTCTTTACC
>CAKNWT010260620.1:2691-13484 GCA_932066315.1 Andricus coriarius
ATTTGGTATTAAAATAAATTTTATATTTTAATTCAAAAATTGCGATGGACAACAAACTAATTATTTGCCTGATTTTGTGTAGTAATTTCAATAATGTAAGAGGAGGAAGGCTTTTAATTTCGATCAGTTCTAAGGTTTCTCAATAAAGTGATAGAATGAGAAATGATTTATTGGTTTCCCGTACTATAATAATCAATCGCAATTAATAAAAATCTACTACCGTTAATAATTTAGATTTCCTTTAAACATTATTTATATACTTCTATCGCTGACGCAGTACTATAATCATTTTCCTAAAATAGATTTATATTCTTACAAGATGTCCACATTTACCATAAAAATGTAAATTTTCCTATAATTTTTTCTCGCTTTATGTCACTTCTCGGATTTACTGACTCAATATTCAAGCATGTATATTTTATGTTCCTCATTATGAAAATATAGCCATCATTCTTTTGTAATGCATAATGTATATCTTTAATAAAGACTTCAGCATTTTAAATCCATAGATCTGGAGAATCGAATATCTCTAGAGAATGAAATTGAATCCCGCCTACCATACCACCTCATTTTTTTCAACTTCTTTTTTACACCTATATTTCTCCATTCATACCATATAGTTATATAGAAATATGGGCGAGGCCCGAAATTTCAGTATCCTGGGTTGCGGTTGAGACGGTCAAAGTCGCTTTTTAATCCGAAGATGATTATTTATGAGCATAAGAAGACAGCCGGAATCTTTGGACCGCCAGAAGACCGCGGGTCGTCGCATACCTACTCTTTCGAAAATCCATTATTAAATTACAGCGTGTGATGATCTGTTATTTTGCCACCGATTGAAATAACTTTGACAATTTGGAAATTTATATAGAAGTCCAAAAATAAATCCACAAAACGTTTCGACCAAATACTAATAGGTTTTTAGGAAAATTAAAACTCTATCCGATTATGTCAATCATCTTTTCCTTCGATTGTAATTTTTTTTTCGTCGTTCAAATCTCCCGGTTCCATATTTTCCCTTCCCTGCTCCTATTCGTTTCGTATACTTCCCCTCCAATTGAATAATTCCCCTCCCCTCACTCTCCCTCTTTCACCTACAACCCACCCCCCTTAATTTCTCCCCTCTCGTGATCTCCCCCTTCCATATTTTCCCTTCCCTGCTCCCGTTCGTTTTGTATGCTTCCCCTCTAATTGAATAATTCCCCTCCCCTCACTCTCCCTCTTTCACCTAAAACCTCTCCCCTCAATATTCCCCTCCCGTACTCTCCCCCTTCCATATTTTCCCTTCCCTGCTCCCATTTGTTTCGTACACTTCCCCTCCAATTGAATCATTTTCCTCCCCTCACTCTCCCTCTTTCACCTACAACCCCTCCCCTTAATTTCACCCTCCCGTACTTTTCACTTCTCTGTTGCCCCTCTCCTCACTTCCCCTAATACCCCACCCTCAATTACCATTTACATCCCTTTCTTTCCTACATCCTCTCCCCTACTCACCCGCACTTCCCTTCTCCTCCTCCACAACCATCAACAACTTTCTCTCCCCTTACTCTCCCTTCCGGGAAAAAAGTACGACAGACGAAAGGGGCTTCTGCCTGAGGACTTCATCTCCTTTTCTTTCACTCTCTGATCCTTTAATTACAGAAGAAGATCTTGATTCCTCTTTGGGTAGAGAAAAAATACCTGCAGAAAGAGGTGAAAAGAAGATAAAGAGAAAGGAAAGAAGAAACGGACTTAGGTAACGTTTAGTACGTTTCTCGATGATTTACAAAGTTTATGAATTTTTCGAAAGATGGCCCTGCAACGGTACAGTTTCATAGTAATTTAATAAGGTTCAAAATTACTTTCATATTTCAGACTTCACACTCTTTCCATTATTCCCCTCTTTTCTTCTTTATTGAATCATTCTTATTTTTTCCCCTGTTTTCAAGTCGTTTTCCGTCGTAATTTTTTACCAGGAGGAGAAGGGAGGAGAATTGAGAAGCCCAATAGTAGGGGAAGTAGGATAATTGAGGGCCATGGTGGTAGGGGGAGTGAGAGGTGTAGATGTGAGAGATTTGAGTGAGAGGAAGTTAAGGGAAATAAATTAACGGAAAGTAGGGGGTGGTGATGGAAATAAGGGACGGTTAAGTAGAGAAAATAAAGGGAGGAAAGAAAGGAGGAGTGAGGGGGAGTAGAGGAAGTGAAGAGAGGGGAAATGATGGGGTGACAGTCTTACCTGGGGAATCGAGGGGAAGGAAGTAGAGAAGCAAAAGTATGAGAGGGGGAGAACAACCAGTGAACATCTTAATAGGCTACAAAACCCTTTTTTTAGGCGCGCGGTATCTACTTTGACTAATATTTTTGCTTAAGGTAGTTGTAGAAAAAATGAGATCTCTGAAAAAATAGTTTTTCGATGATTTAAGAAATTGAAAGAATATTACTGGTGATGAAATTTTAAATAACAAACAATAATTTTAACTTAAAAAATTGTAAAGTAACACAAAAAAATTATTTTAACCATGTCTTTTGCAATTTAATTTTTTCCTACTATCGCTCCTTACCAATTTATGAAAAATGTTTGAAATTGAACAATTGATGGTTTTTTTCGGGGAAAACATTCTCTACAACGCCACTATTTTCAATTTTAAAAGTAAATTTTTCTATGGCTGAAATCGTTAAATGATTTTCTTTAAACACACATTTTTTAAACAAATAATTATATTTGAAGATTTTTACTTATTTTTAAAACTAGAAACAGTAAAGTTGTAGGGTATATTTTCCCCGAAAAAATTTGCCATGATTTATTAAAATGCAAACATTTTTTTCAAATTGGTCAGAAGCGACATCAAGAACAAATTTAATTACCAGAAAGATTATTAAAATAATTATTTTTTGTAAGTTTTGCATTTTTTAGTATTAAAAACTTTATTTTTAAAACTTTAATCAATTTCTTGGAAAACTGTATATTTTACTTGAAATTTAAACTATTTGATTATTAAGACAACTCTTTGATGAAAGATGAATTTTATGTTCTTGAAAATTAGTTTGCTCGGTTGAAAGTTCAACTATTTTTTTTGGAAATGCAAAATGTTTCGAATTGAAATCTCAGGAATTCAAAGCGTGTCATATTTAATTAAAAATAGTACCTATACATTAATTTTATTTAAATAAACTTATTTCCCTATTATTATGCGAAAAGCGCAGAAGCAACGTGAAATTAGTGTTGAGCCAATGGCTATGTAGTTTTGGTGCGGGAGGGGGCTACAAGAAGGGTATAAAATGGCTCAAAATTGGTAACGTATTTTATGGTCGGCCCCTGAATCATAGAATGAGAATTATACATATAAAGAGCACATACAATAAGGAGATGAGGACAGAAATGAGAGAGTAAGGACGTGGAAAAATAAATAAAGGAAAGAATGAAGATCAAAGTGAAAAGGAGAAAATCTAGATATAAGGAAGATGAAAAAAGAAGATAAAGAAGGTGAGATGAAAAAGGAAAAGAAAAAATAAGGATGGATAGAGAAGAATGGAGAAGGAATTGACCTAAAAGAAGAGAATAAGAAGGGAGGATGAAGAGAAGACAATGCAAAGAAGAAAAATAAAATGCCTTTGTAATGAAAAGTAATTTCTTTTTACCGCTAATAAAGTAATACCACTAACGACAGAAATTATTCGCAGAACAGATGTCAACGACCTTCTTACTAGACTTCTAATCCTAATAGCATGACCATGGACCGGAATCCCATAAAGTCCATAAATTTACGACACCTGAGCTGTCCCCACTTCTTGAGCAGAAGCCACGACATTCTCATCTCTCTTCCTCTCACCCACGCAAAACCCAACACAATACCTCTTTTTCCTCCTTCGCAACTTCCCATCCACCTCTATCGGCTTAGGTATAATTCAAAAATTCAAATTACATATTCTATTAGGTGCGAGCCGCCGGCACTACTCAGAAGAGGGATGACGGCACTTGCGGTAAGAGAGATGGACAAAAAGAGAGAAAGGGTGATCCTGCGGTGGTCCTGAGGGCGAGAGGACCGCTCTCCGAAATGGTAAGGGTACTTGGTGGGGAAGAGTCGAGAGGAGCTAGCGGGGGAAGAAATGAGAAAGAGTGTAATAAATTGGCGGCGAGATTATTCTCGACGTGCATTAAGACGTCAAGCGGCGACGGACGCCTTGGAAAGTATTGCCCGACACCTTCTGCGGCACGGATCGTACTCCCCTCCTTCTACCCCCGATTACTCCCTCTTCACTTCTTAACCTCTTGCTACAGCTTCACCAACTTCTCGCGCTGGTCGCACAAGCAAATCTGCGGTCGCGTCACTCAATGTTAGGGCTCAAATAAAAAAAAAGTTGTTTTGATTCAAGTTACCGCCACCTTAAAAGCTTATATTTGCTAGAAAAGTAATTGTGGAAATTTTTCCAATTTCTTTAACGTTCGATAAAGAGGCAAGAAAATAAGGAAGATATATAATGTGGAAAGGAGAAATTTCAAAGAGTTACGGAAAGGAAGGGAAGATGCCGGTAAGGAAAGAAAGGTGAGAAAGATGGTAAGGAAAGAATGCGCAATGTGGGAAGAAAAAATTCAAAGGAGTTTAAGGAAGGAGGAGAAGAAATTGATGAAGAAAGGAAGGTGAAAATATAGTAAGGATGAATACAATTAAAAAGATAGTAGGGAAAAGAGAGAAAGGGAGATAAGCTAAGAATCCCTAAAAATCTGGGGGAAAATGAAGAATTACAAAGATATAAATTAAGAGAATGTGTCAGATACTTCGGGAGCGTCCATTAATTACGTGAGACCTTTTCGTGATATCTTCCGATTTAAACAAAAAATTTTTAATGATTATAAATTCTTCGAAATCCTTTGAATTCGCTGTATATCGTACATAATCTCTTTAAATCCCTTTAAAGCGAATGAGCTCCCTGGGATCCCCTTAAAACCCTTTAAAAACTGTGAAAATTCTTGAAATTATCTAAAATATTCAAAATTCCATTAAAATCACTTACAATCCTTTTGAATTCGTGGAAATCTCTTAAAATCTCTACAACTTCGTTATCCTTGAAATTCCGTCAAATCTTTCAAAATTTTAGACCATTATTTTAAATCCCTTTAAACTTTATTGAAATCTTTAAAATATGTGGGAATCTTTCCGAATATTTCGAAATCACTAACAATATATTAAAATTCACTAGAATCTTTTGAAAGTGAATCAAATTTTTCGAAATTGCTTGAAATCCTTGATAATATTCGGAAATCCTTTGAAATTCCGTTAAATCTTTTGAAATCTTACACAATTCCCTAAAATTCTTTGCAGTTAGTGAAATCATAAAAACTCCTTTATATCTCTTAAAATCCCTTAAAATCTATTAAGACTATCAAAAATCTTTTGAAATTTCCTGAAGTATTTTTAAATTTCTTCAAATTCCCTTGAATTTTGGAAATCTTATGAAATCATCCCTTATATTTTTTTAAATCCCTCAAAATCCATTAGGATTATTGCACAGCTTTTGAAAGTGTCTGAAGTAATTTGAAATTTCTTGAAATCCCTTCAAATCTTCGAAGTCTCATTAAAATCCACTGATATCCTTCAAAATTTGTGAAAATACTTCAGCACCACATCAAATCCTTTAAAATCTTTTGAAATATGACTTATTTTGAAATCTCTTAAGATTCCTCAAATCCCTTTAAAAAGTTTGAAAATCGTTGAAATCGTAATAAATTTTCAAAATCTCATAAAAACTCATTATGATCCTATGGAAATCCCTTAAAATCTCTAAAAATCGGTTATAAAATCCTTGAAGTTCCGTGAAATATTACAAAATCTTACGAAATCCCTTTAAAATTATTGAAACCTTTAAATCCTATGGGAGTCTTTCCGAGTCTTTTGAAATCCCTTACAATAAATTAAAACTTTTTATAGCCATTACAGTTTCTCGAAATCCCTTACAGTTCTATTTCTTTTGGAAATCCCCATCCTCTGTCTTTCTCGTTAAATCTTTTTAAATCGTACGAAATACTCTAAAATTCGTGGATATACTGTAAAGTCTTAATTGAAATCTCTTGAAATCCCGTGAAATCATCAAACCCACTTTATATCTCTTAAAATCCTTCAAAATCTTTGCAAAATTTGAAAACCTTTGAAATTTCTTCAAATGCTTTTAAGTCTTTGAAATCCTGTAAAATCTCCTGACATCCCTCAAAATTCATCAAAATACTTTGGCTATCACATGAAATCCTTTAATATCCCGTGACTTTGAAATATTGCAAAATCACGTAGAATCTGTTAAAGTGCCATGAAATCCGTTATAATCGTTCTTAATTCCTTACAAACTCAAAATCTGTAAAAATCTTTCGGTATCTCTTGAAATTCTTTGAAATCCAAGAAGATATTATGAAATCCCTAAAAAGCTTTGGAAATGTCATTAAATTCCGTACAAATTTTATTTCAAACAAATTGTATCATTTCTTCTTTATAAATTTTGGTATTTTTATATTTCAAACCTTTTTTATATTAATTATAATTATTTAATGCTTTGCAGTCCTTCGAAATGCAATTGAAATGGAAGTGGTGATAAAAATAAATTAAGTATAAACTATGGAGGTGTGTGAAAATCCACATTACATTGCATTCATATTACATACATATCACATGCATATATATATATATATATATATATCAAAATAATGGTAGGAATTTTTTAATTTATCGTTTAAATAATACTTATGATAACTTGACCTACTAACCCTACTACATCTTGACCTTTTGTAACTGGGCAAAAAAAGATGCGATCCTTATCATCCTGGTACGTTACGGTAATATCGCATAATCAAATTTAAAAAAAAAATAAAATCTGGATGTGTAGCTTCAGAATTGAAAAATATACTTTTTTTCCTAATCCTCAGAAATTTGTAAAAATAAAGTAGAAACCCCAAAAAAGAACCCATTACATTAATTAATTATACGTATGATGAACGTACCTTTACGAACTTCTAATTATATCGCAATTATCTCTCAAAATAATCGTTCCCAATCATCTAATTTAAAACTAATCCTCCCATCTCATTTCTCTTTTCTCGTTACTTTCCCTTTTGAGGTCACCCCTCTTTCTCACTCAACTTTTACACCTCCATTTTCTTTCTATTGGGATTAATATTTGATATACGGTATTTTTCAATTCTCACGGCTGCCACAGACTAATGTGCTTAAAAAGGAAAAAGTGTTTAATTTAGGCTAAAAATTTACTAAAAGTGACCATACTGTTTAAATAAAAAGATGTGTTGTGTCAATAGAAGCACTTATCAACACAAACATTTTGATTATATTACACATTTAATTTATTAGCTTGAATTTACAAGATCAGATGAAACTATATTTCAGAATTCGGAGGTGAAAACTCAGGTCACAATTTCTAAAATAAATTTTACAATTATGTTCAGAAATTTTTTTCATTAATTTATTACAAGTTAAATAAACTTTTGACACTCTCTAGTCATATTTATATTATAGATGCTTTACAATAGGAACTGGAGAATCACAAAATTATAAATTAAAATAATTTAATTTTTAATATTGCTCTCTCAAAACAGGATAAATATGGTGATTTTTAGAAAAAAAGATAGGGGCGTAATAGGGAAATAAATTCTTTTATATATGCAATCAATTTAGATACCATATTGAACTCAATATAAAACGTTTAAAATTCCTAACCTTTTAAGTGAAAATATTGCAATTTCAACAAAATAGATGAATTTTTAACCAAAAAGGTCCATTTTCAACCACGGAGATTATTATTTTATACCGAAAAAGACGATTTTCAACAACACACGAATTTTAAATAAAAAATGGAATAGCTGAAATTTCAGTTAAAATGTGGAATCTGCAACCAAAAAAAAATATTTTTTAACAAAGTTATTCAACCAAGGAGTTGAATTTCCAACGAAAAAAGATGAATTCTCGACGAAAAATGTAAAACTTGAGATTGGGATTAAAAAAGACGAATTTTCAACAAAATAATCGAATCCTCAACCAAAAAAGATTAATAAATTTCCACCAAATAGTTGCATATTTACCAAAAAAAGATGAAATTTTTACCAAAACAAATGAATTTTTAATGAAATAGATTATTTTTTACCAAAAGGATTACTTTTCAACCAAGAAGATAAATTTTCTACCAAAAACGACGAATTTTCAACAAAATACATAAATTTTCAACCAAATAGTTGAATTTTTAACAAAAACTATGAATTTTGAATCAGATAGTTAAATTTTGAACCAAAGAGGTGAATCTTAAAAAAATGAATTTTTAACCTAATAGTTCAATTCACAACCAAAAACATAAATTTTCCGCCAAGAAAATTAATGTTTCATAAAAAAGATGATTTTTCAAAAAAATAGTTCAATTTCCAACCATAGAGATGCATTTCCTACTAAAATGATGAATCTTCACCCAAAAAAAAATTATTTCTAAAAAAACTAGTTCAACCCTCAACCCAACCAGATATTTAATTGTCAACAAAACGGTTTCAACAAAAAAGTTAATTTTCGACCAAAAAAGCTACATTTTTAACTGAAGATTTGAATTTCCTACCAAAAAAGATTCATTTTCTACTAAAAGAGATAAATTTTCATTAAAATCCCAAAAAGATGAATTTTCAATTAAAGAGGTAATTTTCAATCAAATAGTTGCATTTCCAAGCAGAAAGATAAAGTTTTGACTAAGCAAAATACATTTTCCACAAAAAAGTTAAGTTTTTCATTTATAATGTTATAGAAAAAATTAGACTTTCATCCGAAAAAAAAAATAATTTTCAACGAAAACTTTTATTTTCAACCAAGAATGATGAAATTTTAATAAAATAGTGGAATTTTTAACATAAAAAGTCGAATATTTTAGAAAAAAATTGACGTTTAATCCTAAAAAGATAACTTTTGAAAGTAAAAGGGTAATGTTTAAGTGAGACAAATTAATTTTTAACCAAATAAGGAAACCTTATTCCAAAAAAAAAATTTGAACTAACAGTTGCATTTAGAACCAAATAATGGTACTTACAAGTAAAAGAGACAAATTTTTAACAACAAAATTTAATTTTCAACCAAGAAAGGTTACGTTTTTTTGCTAAAAAAAAGATAAATTTTCTATCCAAAAAGACAAATTTAAAGAAAAAAAGCAATGAATTTTCGATCTGGAAATGATGACTTTTCAACAAAATAGTTGAATTTTCAATAATATAATTACATTTTCAACCAAATAATTGAATTTGTAACCGAGAAATACACTGTTAAGGATTTCGGGAATTTGCTTAACAATTTTATATGTAAAATTTCCTATTTTGGATACGAAAATGGATTTTCTCATAAAATTTTGAATTATTCCATTATTTAGGGCAAATTATTGTTTCTTACCATTATTTATGGTAATTTTTCTAGTGACTTAGGGAATAAAGAAACGCCATGGCGTCTTGGGAATGTTCTCACTTTTTACTTAATTTTACCTTTATAAAGTGGAAAATTAGCCGAAATAGGGAATTTTTCCTCAACCATTGGTAATTTTCCTATTAACATTAAAACAACTTTTTTCCCATATTTATGGAAAATTATCGTCTTTAATGTGGGGGACATTTCCAAAATAACAAAATAATTTACCTAAATAATTAAGAAATTTTCCCGGAATTATTCTCGGGAAACTTCTTTAAATACTGGAAAAATATCTGAAGTCTCTATGGGATTTTTCCGAAGTAATTTTTGGGGAAAATTACGAAAATATGTAACAAAATTACTGACATCATTGGGAAATTTTCCAAAATAACAAAAAAAAAGTCTAAATCATTAGGAAATTTTCTCGGGATTCTTTTCAGGAAAATTCTCTAAACACTGGAAAAATTACCGAAATTGTTATGGAATTTTTCTGAAGGTATTTTAGGGAATATTCCCAAAATATGTAACAAATTTACCGAAATAATTAGGACATTTTTCTGGAATTATTTTTGGGAAAATTCCTTAAGCACTGGAAAAATTAGCGGAATAGTTATGAAATTTTCCGGAAGTTATGTCCGGGAAAATAACCGAATTATCGGGTTTATTGCGTCTCAAACATTTTGAGTAAATTTTCCGAAAAAATGTTTAGAGTGTATGAATTCTGAACCACAAATATATGATAGTACATTTTTCAACCAAAAGGAATTATTTTTCACCGGAAAAAAATTGTTTTTATCTTATTAGGTTCTATTAATTGAGTTCGCATTTAAGCCAAAAATCACGAGAAACAGGGCAAAAGTTTCTTTAAAATAGGGAAAAAATAAGAATTCTTTAAAAAAGGGGAATAGGGGGGAATACGAAAAAGAGTGTGAAGTCTGATATTGAATATCATTTTCATACCACAGATTACTATTTTTAGTTATTACTACTTATAACTAGTTATAACTAGTTTTATCAGATAAAATATACAATGAGACGGATTAAAGTGACTTAAGTGTTCCTTTCTTTTTAAAAAGTGACGAAAAGGTGACTTGAAAAAAATAGTCAGTAAAAGTGACTCAGGTCACAGCCCTAAATGCTTTTTAAAACGAATAAAAATTCTCCCTCTTGCTCCACCGAAGAAGAATCGAGGGCGATAAATAAGTGAAAACCACAAGCTAGAGTCGAGGCAGACCAGATTAATTTCCTATATATTTTTCAGCCCCACCCCCCAATCCTTTTACGCAAAATCAGGACATGGCGATCGATAATCGTTGGCTCGTTAGTCGCAGTTGGTATGGGAGATTGAAAAGAAAAACAGGATATTTGAGAAAGAGGACTGTTTCAGCTTTA
>CAKNWT010260627.1:953-14614 GCA_932066315.1 Andricus coriarius
AACTAATAGTTAAGACACTATACATGTTAATAAATTGGAATCAGAAAAAACTATTTCACGTATATTTGTGATATTATATTATATAAATTATTGTGCTTAATTATTATTAAATTGTGGTTTAATATGCTAAAATAAGTATTTGTATAGTTTGAAATACTTTAAAATTCTTCAAGTTTCGTGGAATCCTAGACAATCTCTTGATATGCGTTAAATGATATTAAAGTCCCTTGAAATCTTGAAAATTCCGTGCTATCTTTAAAATCCTATATTGAATCTGTTGAAATCTTTTAAAAAATAGCAAAATTTTTTGAAATTTGAATAAAACACACAACAGTAGCTAAATGCATTTATAATCAAAAAAGTTTAATATTCAGCATATTTCTAGTAGTGTACTTTCAAAACTTTAGCGATTGGTCCCTCAGATTTAGATAAAATGTTTTTTTCTTTTCAAATCTTAATTGGCTAATAAAATCATAATTGAAAGTAATCCACGGTCATTATACGTTAAACTAAGCTTCTTCTCATAAGTACTGTCAATAATCGGTTACGTGTTACTTTATTATAAATTAAAGCAAAAAATAGGTATGTACATTTTTCCAGCCATTTCCGTTGAAAGTTACTTTTCAAGAATGAGAAAAAAGACTGATATCAATGGTTTTAGTTATTGATACAAAACACTTTCCTGTTGATAATCTAAATAGAAACTGAAATAAAAATGAAAGCTTATAAGGTCTTATAAGGTTTTGCGGGAAAGCCGGCTGATGGTATTGTTAAATAGAGAAAAGATTATTTTCAATAAAAAGATTTTAAAACGTTCAAAAATGATTGAATTTTAATGGACGAAAATTTGTTTTTCTGTAGAAAAAGATTCTCTAGAATTTTGCTGCGTTCAATTTTTGAAAATAAATAAATTCATGTCAAATAATATTATTATTTTCGAAATTATTTGTTGATGATTTAAGGAATTAAAAAAAACAATTATTGAAAATTTGATGCCAAAAATGTGAAGAGAATTTTTTGTCAAGAAGATAAGATTCTATGTTTTTGATTAACTCTTGTCATTTCTGCGATAAGAATAGAGAACAAAGGCGATAAGAATCCAAAGTTTTGTAAAAAATAAGGTGCTATATTCACAAAATACGTGATACGTATTTAACCAAATTTCTATTCTTAGACTTAATTATGAAATTTAGAGATAAATATCGCAGAAAGACAATCTTGACGCCTCTCATCCATGAGCTAACGATTAATATACCATATATATGCTCTAGTGAAATATTAGAATATACCTTTGATTCAGTGTTAACCAAATTCTTTATTAAGGAGTAATCAGTTTTTCCCTTGAATGGAAAAAATGGGGATCTTTTATACTTTCGCCTTTACCTTGACAATGATCCTGAATTCTATTGGTGAATATAATACTATAAAATATATTTACAATTTTTTAAAAACTTTTTTAAGCCCTCTGCAAATAACAATTTGTCTGATGTAAACCGCATTCTATTGCATTCTATCGAAAAAGTATAGTATGAAAAATAGGATTTAAAAAATAATCCCAATTGATACAAAATTTCTCAGAATTGCAGAATTCATCAGGTGAAAATATACGCGTGGAACCTTAAGTGGCAATCCACGTAGAATGCCACGTCACGCAATGGGACAAAAAAGTTTCTGTGGACAAATCAATTTTATTTTATTTTCAAGTGCAAGACTTTGAAATTTCGAAAACATATGTGCTTGGATCTTTGATGAAGTTTTACATTTTTTTAACTTTCAGAAGTATTATTTGTTTTGTGATTTTAAGACTTATTAAACAAGGTCTTACATCTATGCTTCAATGATCAAATTTAGATTTTAGGCATAATAGCTGAAAGAAATTAATTATTAATTGCGATTAGTTGAAAATAGATGCTATTTGGCAATTGCTTCACCAATTTCTATAACCAAATTCACACGTTTCATATTTTTTTACAAGAAGGTTGAATTTTTTCATGGACTCAACTATGAATATCCTTTGGCTGATTCTTTGCAATAATATTTTCCCAATTTACAAGAATTATCAGTTATTTAAACAATTTTTATTAACAGATTCAGACTTTGACTATTATTCAAGCAATAGGCTTAATTCTCTACGGCATCAATGGAAAAAAATTGGAAGCTGCATAACTAATAATTCCTATTTTAAACCTTTGTCAGGGTTATAAACGATCGATTTGTATGCATAGTAGAACTTTAAAGTGTGTGTTAGTTATGTGTAAATAATCATAAATATCAAAACGGAAATTTAAAAAATAATTCCGGGATTCCGAATAATCATCCGGAATCCGCATTCTGTTTGAAAATACAAACAGGCGATCTTAAAGTTAATGCTTATTTTGAGCAGAAGTTTTCTATATCCTGATATCTACGTAGAGCTGCGCAAAGTTATTTCTGCCCTGCTTCAATTCCGCTGCATGTGCGTATAAAAGCGCATTATATTCTGCAAAAAAATTTCAAAGTAAACTTTTCCAGAATCCTTTCGGAATGAGCGCGCCTAAGGAGAGCAACTGTTGTTTCTCGCGCTTTGCGCTCGATAATATATTTAACTCGCGCTCGATAATGCATTTACCTCGCGTTACGCGCTCGGTCATTGTATTTTCCACACTATTATACTATTATAACACTATTATGTTAAATGTATATTACATTTATTTATGTACCTCGGTCTGGGATTGCGTATTCAGATATTGCAATATAAAGTACAAACTTTATTTATTATGATTACTTAAATATTTTTTTTTTATTTTGCATTAAATTTTTGTCGCAGCCATTTTATTGCATTTTGTGTCGTTTTTCCATAAATTTAATTTTTTCATTTTCAATGTTTTTTTTACGATTTGAACTAAAAATACGCATCCTAGCGTAAAGTGGGTTTGAGTAAATTTTTAGATATAATTTAGGCGAAAAATGTTGTTAAATAAAATGTTACTGTAGCTTTTGTACTTTTTCCAACAAATTAATTTGTGTATTTTTATAACAAGAGTTCATCAAAAATGTTTAGATTTTTTTTGGATGAACAACTTTTGTCTTTTCATTTTTTCTTGTCTCTTGTGTCGATTTTTCAAAATTTGTTTCAATCTTGTTTTTTACTATCTTTTTTCATTTTTTTTATCTGTTTTTTACTATCTAAAAATTATAATTAACAAATTTGTAGATCCTTTTTGGGTGAACAACGTTTAACTGTTGATTTTTGTTAGTACCTTGTGACCTTTTTTCAAAAAATTAATTTTTTTTATGGATTAGAATAAAAACTACGCATCCTATCAAAACATTATGAATGAAAAATTTGTAGCTCCTTTTTTGGATGAGCAACTTTTGTCAATTCATTGTTTTCATAGTTTGTGTCGTTTGTCCAAAAATTAAATTTTTTATTTTTTAATGTTTTTTTTCCGAATGAAAGAAAAACCACGCATCCTATCAAATAATAATTAATAACAAATTTTTGGGTCTTTTTTGGGTGAATAACTTTTGTCTTATTATATTTTTTCGTAGCTTGTGTCGTTTGTCCCAAATTTTAATTTAAAAAATTTTTAATGCTGTTTATTACGAATTTAAACAAAAACTACGCGTCGTATCAAAAAGTGGTTATAACAAAATTTGTAGATCTGTTTAAATGCACAATTTTTGTCTCTTCATATTTTTTCGTATCCTGTGCAGTTTGACCGCAAAATGGAATTTTGGATTTTTTACTTTGTTGTTGTGCGATAACGCTGGTAATTTGTTTCTTAACTTAATACTATAAACAGCCGTACATATAATTTTCAAATTCTGACAAAAAGTGGTCTCAAAAATGTTGAAAATGCTTCAATATTTGGAATTTTTATCCAAAATGGCTGGCTAAGAAACTTGACCTATATTTCAGGGCAGTCAAAGAGTATACTAAAGGCCAATTTAATCTTTCAATTCTTTGGAAAGTTATCCTGCTAACAGCAGAAAGACATGCATACAGACAGACATACAGAGAGACACATTCGTAAAAACCTGGTTTATGGGTTCAGTGGGACTCGAAACGTGGACATTCGACATAAACGGAGAGGGTCAAATTTTACAAAAATCTAATGCGATCTCTGATTAGAATGTAAAAAATAATCCTCTTTCTTTTCTTGCAGATTTCAGTTCACAGTCAGAGCGTTCACCCAATGCCGAGCATATTTCTGGTGTTCCTCGCGGTGGTCCATTTCCTTCTTCTTCTGACAGAGAACATTCTCCTGACACGTCTCTTACTCTAGGCAGACCTTATGCTCGGGCCAGGTCTCCTTCTCCCACCGAGCCTACTCTTCATGCCAGGTCCAGGTCCCCTCCACCTAGGTTCATGGTTCCACCTACTAGGATTGGTTCTTCTGTCGGACTTGGATATACACTTGACCAACTTCAATTAATTCGGCTGACTCCCTATAAGAATCTGCACCGGATATTCGAACTTCGAAGATACACTTTTCCTGCGGATAAACCAATTGAAGTATTGGCAGGACGCAATGTCTTTGCGCCCATGCCAATTCAAGAGCAAATTGTATTATCAACATCTGATGGTGACGTCTTTGCTATATTGGAGAGTGATGACACTCTTGCCGGAATATATGCATGTGTTACTCGCAAATCCCGTAAAAGACGGGCAAAGATAAACATTGAAAGCGGTTTGATCACCGCATTGACCTCGGGTGAAATAGGGGAAACTCCAGTAGGTCCCTTTCACCTGATCTCTTCTAATTTTCATGTAGAACGTGCAAACTACAATCCTACACACCATTAATTGAATATAAAATTGTTTGTTATCCGAAGCTGTCTCAAAATGTTACAAGTAAATCATTATTACAATTATTAATAAAAAGTTAATCGATTATGGTTTTCAAAGCTTCAATCTTTTTTCAGTGCCCCAAGCCCATCCTTATCGGATTTAAAATAATTTTAAAAGATTCTTTTTCGTTGCATCACGATAATATTTTCAAGGAAAATATATAAAGGTTTTATGATGATTTATCTATGATAATTTTTCTATAGGGGAGACCACCCATATATAGATGGAAGAAAATTCTACTGCTATATAAAAAATTTCGTGCACTTACAAGGACAGATCGCGAGATATACGTCGCCAATTCGACTGGGACTTCACAGGGGGGAAAGTACATGAAAATCCATTCGGTGCGTGTTTTTTCTATCGATCAAATGGACCTCAGTTTTCGAGATATCGAGGTTTGACGAAAATAAATAATACGCATCTAATTGATTTTGATGTATTTACACCCTGCAAAACCCCAGTTGAATCGGCCACGCACATCTCGCGACCTCTTCTTGTTAGTTAATTAGCTATATTAAATATTTTTATCATTCGTCGAAAAAAGTTAGAGATGCTTTCGGACGAGAAGAGACAAGAAAAAATCGATTTCGGGGATCATCCCGACTGACGGTAATTGTAAACATAAAAAATGATGTACCATAATTTGGAAAATATGGAAGTGGAATCACATGAAAAGAAACAGAAAGGCCAAAAAAGAGCATTGTAAGATTCGTGGTCATCAAAATGATAACTTCATATTCACTGAAGTGAAATAATTTCACAAAAACTAACCACTTCATTTATAACACCATTAGGTTAAAAATTTGTAAAAAAATTAAGATTCTTAGGACAGAAAATCTAAAAAAATGTATTGGAATATAAATCAAATTCATACGAAAAATGTAACGAATTTTTGGAAAGATAATACGCACTTTCTATGGTAACGGAATTCTTCGTAATTCCAACCCCTTTTCCAGCTCCTTCAGATGTAACGTTACGGAAAATTTCGTAGTCACAAACAGTGCTAAAATAATAAGGTAAAAGTCCTAGTAATCTTGAAGTCAATTTACATTCTTTTTTTTTAAATTCAAATGCATCACAATGTCAGTCGCTACTATAAAATGCTAAAAATAAATTGTTTTATCATTGAATGTTACTTTTAGCATATTTTTTAACAATATATTCAAATCGTAACTAAGTTTCACGGTTATTGAAATCGTCACGATTACTTGGACTTTCAGCATATATTTTAATTGGCTTTATTTTGCTACAAATAATTTTATTACTAACATGAATTTCATTTCTGTCTAAAAAGATTTTATATTTGTTTTATTGTTTTAGTGGTTATGAGAAATTGGGCTAGTTCCTTTACATTTTCTACCCTTTGGAGTTTTAAATTTGTTTACAATTTTCTAACCTACGGTTTTATCAAGGAATTGGGTAGATTTTGTGAAATTATTATACTTAATTACTTGATTTAGTATCAAATCATTAATTTGATAAGCTCGATATTGACGATTGTTCTTTTCGTATTTCTTACTCGTCGTGAATCCATTTCCATATTTTTCAAATTCTGCTACTTTATTTTTAAATTTACGCGAAATGTTAAATTCAAAATATAAACATTATCGAGAATCTTGCCCAATCTTGCTTGCATATTGAAGTCGGGACGGGATGCAATTAAAGAATTGAAAACCAAAAGTTCTCGATAACAAAATTATCTCGAATAATGGCAATATCAGGCGAGATCCGAGAAATTATTGCCTTGGCGTGCATCTCTACAAACACTACCTTCAATATATAGTTTCAAGTATTGCACATGCAGATGACAATATTCTTATTCACCAATATTTAAGATTTATCATTATTATACTTTTAATTGAAATCAGTTTATTATTTTACGAAAAGTGGGCACGAGAGACCACCCTACATTAGACAATGAACGTACGTTGGATAATCATTATTTGAAAACACTAACGTATGCAAAATAGTCCATTTAATTTGACTAATAGTAAAAAGATGTGATATTTGTGATTTAAATTCATAATTATCTACTGTCGGTTCATTATTATCTATGTAGGGTGGTCTCCTCTGCAGCTGAAATTCACGTGAAAAATCAAACTGTTCACAATTTATTAATGCTATATACATCTAATTTTATCTTGAAAGCATCCTTAATAAAAATAATAAAACAAGGGCTTCAAAATTAAATAGTAAATTTCACTTGTAGTCTCAAGTGTTTCGATGGAAGAAAAAACTTACACCTCTCAACAAAGTGGTTCCAGTAAGTTTTTTAAGAAGGTCATAAGAAGAACTAAATAGGGTTTAGAATAAATTTCCGTAAAGTTTTACGTAAGTACAGTTTTATTATACATGAAGTACGCAAACTTTGCGAAATTCTATTTTAAAGTTCTAAAATTATCCTTAGAAATAGAAGCACGTTCATTGCAAAGTCGTAAACTTAGCTTAAAAAAAATTATTGTGATTCAAATAAAAAGAAAAAGTTATATCAATCTTGTAAAATCCTTTAAAATATTTTGAATACTTTCATGTGCGCAGATGTGCCCAGACTCTTAACAACGAAGATCGAAATATACTTCATGAACATAACTCTCCCATCCACATCCTCGCTTTAGAATTTTTATTTTGCGTAAATATCGAAAAACTGAAGGAGGTATATAAAATTTTGTACAGGTAAACCTTTCTCAAGATTTTTACATGAATATTATGAACTCCTGTTTGAAGCCCTATTGGCATGAGAGGTTAAACATAGAATGATATCAATGTTCTTAGATAACAATCCAGAACATTTATTCCTGTTCCAATATAAAAGGAAAGTTAAATTAAAGCTTGTCTGGCGGGACAGCTGGTTTCTGGAACAATGTATTTAATTATATTTTCAAAAACTTCAATGCTGTTACTAATGGTATTTTTTGAAGAAAGAAAATATTATTTTCAATGAAAAAACTTTGAAACGTTAATCATTATTCATTACTTATTGAAATGGTATTTTACTAAACGAAAGCTCGTTTTCTCGAAAAAAAACATTCTGTACAATTTTGCATTTTAGAGATAAGAATAAAAGCGATAAGAATCAAAAGTTTGGTCAGTGATACAAGTTTTTAAATTTATGATATTTATGTATGTTTCAAATTTTGTCATTAAAAAGAATCTTTTCTCTCACAATATATCAACGATAACGAAGACTACCTTAAAACAGAAGCTTTGTGAAAAGAGACAGAGTTTACTTCCCTTCTTGAAACACAGTTTCTTTAAACAAATAAATTTTTAACCAAGTTTGGTATATCTTACGCTACGATAGCTATTAAAACTTATCTATGTTAAGCAGAGCGATGCAAAGATGCTTTAAAAGAAGTAATGAGAAACATATACTTTTCCCCCTTTCCTCGAACTGATTTATGAAATATAAAGATAAATGTTTTAGTGGGACAACCTTGGTCTATAATCTATGAGATATCAGTTAAGATTCCATATATTCGGTACACGCTCTCTAATAAAAGACCAGAACGTTCGTTTGATACAGTGTTAAACAAATTTTTCAATAACGGTATAATCAGTTTTTCTCTCAATTGGAAAAAATGGAAATTTTTTATACTCTGGTCTTTACATTGACAATTATCCTGTATTCTATTGGTAAATATAATACTATAATGTATATATCTTTAATTTTAGAAACATTTTTGACTTCTTAGGAAATAAAAATTTGTTTGATGTAACGTGCATTCAATCGCATGACTATTTTTTTACAAACTATATAAATAGAAAAGAAAAGAATAGGAATTTAATTCGACGAAATTCAGAATGTGTGTTGTATAAAAAATAGAACTGGAAAATGATTTGAAGTACACGTAAGCCAACCTATGAATGAAATTTCATATAAAACTCCCACACGTGCAGCATCTCACAAGGACCCATGAACTTTCGAAAATTAGATTATTTGTTTAAAAAATAAAACAAATAGTTAGAAACATCCTAACAATTTTTTTTTATTTTAAACCTCATTTGAATTATTTTCTTGTGAACATGCCTCAAAGACCTAACTGTGAATTTCTTAAAACCCATTAAACTTGCGACATCGCATCAAGCTGAACATCTGATGATGGCTGGCATTTTTTTAGCGGAAATTAAATTCTCACATTTTTCAAAATTTAAAATTGAATATTTTGTCCCCATTCAAAGTTTCAAAAATTTGTCTCTCGAGCGAAGAAAACTTCCCCTTCGTCTTCTCAAAAATTAATAGTATTTTCTTACCAAACCTTTTTAGTATCGGTTCAGCAACTGTATAGTTAGAAAGTTGATCATCGCCTTTTTACATTCTCATCTCAATGAGAAGTTATTGGTTTTGTGTGAAAACTCAATTTTGCAGATTTCATGAAATATCGACGTGTCTTAACTCACCGATTAAGAAAAAATGGAATTTATTTCGGTGTCTGTCTGTCGTCGTCGTTGCCGTAGTGGCCTGCAGACATAGTAACTTTCAAAGGAATCATATGACTGGATTACCCTTAAGTACATTGCTTTATGGCCTGAAAAAGTGACGAGTTCATTAACTTTTAAAAAATTCAGAATTTCTAGAAAAATGTTACGAGATATGCAAAAAATGTTTAAAAGAAAAATGGTTTACTTTAACAGGATGGACAAATATTCATAAGATAATGGTTTTGATAATATTCATTTTTTTTTGTTCCAATCGTGATAAATGTTGAGTTGAACGTAATATAGAAAAGTTCGCGTTTCGGAAAAATTTTAATCGAGTGCGAAGCAAGAGATACGTGATGAGAATGGGTTCGTTAACGCCGAAGAAGCTTTACCAGAAGAGAATTCACAATCACTTAATTACAGTAGTCCATAGTTTGACTTTTAATTTAAAAATGTCTATGCACAAATTTGGGGGAAGTATAAAGACCAAACGCGTACCGCGAGATAAATAAATTATCGACCGCGAAGCGCGAGATCTAACAGACTTGCGCGCAAGGAAAAATTTGCAAAACATGCTCCTCGAGCAAAAAAAAAAACTTCATCCTCAATTTTCCGGAAACCTAGTAATATCACGTGCCAACGCACGGATTTAAAAAGTCTTTCCTGTTCTACCAGAATTATGACAAATGTATGTCTAAAAGCACATTATATTTTGTCAACAAAAATATAAATAAAACTTTTCCAAGATCCTTCCCGAATAATGTTCCCTGAATATTGCTGGTCCAGCTTTCAATTAATTTCCCATGAAATCTTTCCTCCATGACCTCAGTCTTGCTTCGCAATTTTTTTTTTCTACGAGCTCATGATATACTCACATACATTAAACAAATTAATCCTCTGTTTCTTCTTGCAGGGTTAAGTTCACATTTCGAATGTTTACCTAATGGCGAGCCTATTCCTGGTGTTCCTCGTGGCAGACACCCTTCTGCTTTTTCTGACAGACAGCGTTCTCCTGGTAAGTTTCTTCCACAAGCCGAGCCTCTTCTTCGTACCAGGTCTCCATCTCGCGCCCAGCATCTTCTTCGATCCGGATCCAAGTCTCCTCCAGACAGGTTCGTGGCTCCTCCTACATGGATCTTTTCTTCGGACGGTCTTCGATATGAACTTGACGAACTTCAATTTATTCGGATTATTTCTAAGAACAATCTGCACCGGATATTCGAACTTCGAAGATACACTTTTCCTCCGGATAAACGAATTGAAGTATTGGCAGGGCGTCATGCCTTTGCGCCCATTCCAACACAAGAACAAATAGTATTATCAACATCCGATGGTGACGTCTTTGCGATAATGGAGAATAGTAATTTTCTTGCTGGAATATACTCACCTAGTAAAAACAAAAGCCGTAAAATACGGGCAAAACTGAACATGGGAACTGGCTCAATAACTTCATTGACCTCAGATGAAATAGATGAAACTCCAGTAGGTCCCAGGCGCCTAATTTTATCTCATTATATTGTAGAGCGTGCAAAAATAAATCCTACACATTATTATTCCAATAACCTGCCGTCATGGGGGTTGGGTCTCTGAGACCCGGCACATTTTATTTTGCTTGAAGTTTGGTCACTATGCGTGCGACCTTGCCGTTCTTTTCAGTAGCTGGAGCTGCATATTAGTTTTTTATTTTGGTGTAGCCTGAATTGAATTTAGAAATCTTAAAAATGAACCATTTAAAAATTAACCATCATATGGAAAAATTTTATTTGTAAAACTAATAGAAAACATTGTTATTTATATATGCGTTCGGGGCAGAAATCTCGACTCCATTACAGATACACGCCTGTTCCGATCGCATACATAAAAAATAATATTTTCAACGAATTTTTCAAATTCAAAATTGCCATATTATGGGTATGGGGGTTGGGTCTGTGAGACCCGGATCATTTTTCCGTGAGATCCGACACAACTTTATTTTGCTTGAAGTTCGGTTACTATGCGTGCGACGTTGTCGTTCTTTTCCGTAGCTGGAGCTGCATATTACATTTTTTATTAATAAAGTATTGGTATGATTCATATCTAATAAGCGGGTCTATATGACCCACCCCTACGTCCGTGTAACACTTTTCCACCCCCATGACGCCGGGTTAAGAAAAAATGTAAATCTATAGTAAAAAACTGTTTGTGATCCAAAGTCATCTTGAAATGTGTCAAGTAACGCGTTGTTACAAATAATAATAAAAAGTAATTATATTATGGTTCTTAAGACTTCAATCTTTCATCAGTGCCCCAATCAGCCTTTTTCGAAAACGTGTCAGGGCCCCGGTGCAACTAGAGCATATAATATCTTTCTTCTAAGAGTGGGGAGGCCCGTAAGCGTCTCTCCTTGGTTTAGAGTACATTTTTCATTAAAAAGAATGTAATTAATGTTTAATTAAATGTGACAAAGAATGTAGTATTTTCCATAAATTTGAAGAAACAATAAATAATTAAATTATTTATTATTCCTTGATAGCCCAGCTATCAAGAATTTTCAAAATATCTGAAATATTACATAATATTTCAGACTTCGAAAACAGCAAGCCGAAGTAATGGCAAGTCTGATTCGTTCCGAAATAAACAGCTAGGCAGCGTATTAGGTGCGATATCTTCTCGCAGTCAGCGAAATAAAATCGCCTCGCTGTTTTTGAAGTTTGAAATACTACTTAATATTTCGGATGTTTCTCAAATTCTTGATAGCTGTGCTATCAAGGAATAATTTATTTGATTATTTATTGCTTTCCACATGAGCCAAAAAAATTTTTTGAATAAAAGAAGACCATTTATCACCTTTTAATGTGATTTTATTGCATTTTGATGTTATTTTATAAAATTATACATTTTTACTAGATTCTTTGAGCAATACTATTTTTTTTTAAAAATCATAGTTCGGATATTCATCAATGAAAAGGCTCAGTTTTTTACGAAATCAACTAAAAATGTCTCCTCGATGACTTATTGCAAGGATAATTTGCAAATTCATCAAATCTATCAATTATTTAGAAAATTTTCATAAGAAAATTCAGAGTTTGGCTATTCTTCAACGAATAGGCTCAAGTTTTTTTACGGCATCGACTAATAATGTCTTTCTCATGACTTTTTGCTATATTACTTTCCAAATTGACAACAATGATCAATTATTTAAGCCATTTTCATAAACAACAAAGTATCATAGAAAAAAGTCACATTTAAGAGTCATCGGAGAGACATTATCAGTCGATTCCGTAAAGAAAATTTGAGCGCATTCGTTGAAAAATAGCAAAAAAAACGAACTTTTTAATGAATATTATTTAGGTTATTAACAATTGTACTACGTTTAAAAAGTATCATAGCAAAAAGTCGTTGCAAATACACTCCTAGTTGATTTCGTAAAAAAATTGAGCCCATTGCTTGAAAAATAGTCAAACTCTGTATTTGTTTGAATATTTAATAATTATTTTAAATTCGTAAAGTATCATAGTAACGAGTCTTCAAAAAAAGTTAATTTCGTAAAAAATTGAACATTTTCGTTAAAAAATATTCAAACTGTGAATTTAGTTATAGAATTTGTTCAAGAAATTACCAACTAACATCCATGTTCAATTAATCGTAATATAACATAAATTTCTCTCACGTTTTATAGAAAAACTCAGGATTTAAATTAGCTAAATATTGCTAATCCTAATAAGTAACTTTTGTTTATTAAGTTGTTTATAATCCTATAAAACTTTGTTCAAAACATGCTCGGTCACTGAAAATTATTTCTAAGTAGTGTTGGCACAGATAAAAACCTTGTACAATAAATTAAAAATTAAAAAAATGGCACTTATAAAAGGTAAAGAATGTCAATTTTGTTGGTTAATAAAAAACTAAAGAAAAATGTTATCGAAAATCTAAACACACAAATCTTTTCAAAAGTAAAAAATCTAACGTTTAAAAAAAAGCACGTCTAATAATAATTTTTATATATGTGAGGCCGCCCTTATATAGAAAGAAGAAAATTATACTGGTATAGAAAAAATTTCATGCACTAAGTTAATTAGCTGTATTAAATATTTTTATTATACGCCGCAAAAGTACATTCAATATATAGTTTCTTGTATTGCACTTACAAATGACAACATTATTATTTATCAATAATTAAATAATTAATTCGATTTACAGCGAAGACACTATAAGTGACAATGAGTGAAAATTGAAATTATTTATTTCACGCATATTCTTGATTTGTATTCTTGATTATCTACTCTATGTTTACTATCCACTGTAGGGTGGTTTGTCCTTCAGCTAAAATTCGCGTCACAAATTAAACTGTTAAAAATTAAATAATGCTAAATACAACTAATTTCATCTTAGAACATTCCTAATCGAAATAATAAAACAAGGCCTTTAC